>PISX010007724.1:0-87035 GCA_004024625.1 Mellivora capensis
TGCATGTGCCCCTTCGGATCACTACGTTTGTATCTTTAGGGTAAATACCCAGTAGTGCAATTGCTGGGTCATAGGGTAGTTCTATTTTCAACTTTTTGAAGAACCTCCACGCTGTTTTCCAGAGTGGTTGCACCAGCTTGCATTCCCACCAACAGTGTAGGAGGGTTCCCCTTTCTCCACATCCTCGCCAGCATCTGTCCTTTCCTGACTTGTTAATTTTAGCCATTCTGACTGGTGTGAGGTGGTATCTCATTGTGGCTTTAATTTGTATTTCCCTGATGCCGAGTGATGTGGAGCACTTTTTCATGTGTCTGTTGGCCATCTGGATGTCTTCTTTGCAGAAATGTCTGTTCATGTCCTCTGCCCATTTCCTGATTGGATTATTTGTTCTTTGGGTGTTGAGTTTGCTAAGCTCTTTATAGGTTTTGGACACTAGCCCTTTTTATCTGATATGTCGTTTGCAAATATCTTCTCCCATTCTGTCAGTTGTCTTTTGGTTTTGCTTACACATAATTCTAAATCTTCCCAAAGTTGGTAATTACCTAATGAAAAGACATTGGAAGATTACCTTCCTGAGGGCTATGGTGGGGGTCGGGGGTGGGTGGGCAACTCCTTTGGTGATGGAGGTTTCGGAGAAGATTTGTGTGTGTGATTCTTTCAGGTTGAGCCCCTTTTTGTAGCTGCTATGATGCAGACTCAGACACTTACAAGGTGGGGACCAGATCGGCCACAGCCTGGGGTCTGAGTCCTGTCATAACTCAGTTTTCGTCTTTGTCACCAATCACTACCCGTTCTGTGGCACTTGTTTGGATTCAACGTATTGTCTATTTGATGCTTCATTTTTCTTCGAATTCTCTCTAGGAGCCAGACTGGCTTGAGTCATGGCTCTGTCAATTACGGTTGCCCCTTGAACAACATGGCGGCTGGGCCCACCAACACTGCCCCGCCCTTTTGGACATGGTTGAAAATCTGGACATAGGGGCACCTGGCTGGTTTAGTGGGAGGAGCATGTGACTTGATCTCAGGGTCATAAGTTAGAGGCCCACATTGGGTGTAAATATTACTTAAATAAATAAACAAACTTAAAAAAATAAAACTGAAATTTGTATTTTAAAAAAAGGAAAAACTTCTTAAAAAAGAAAGAAAAGCCGAATATAACTTTGACTCTCTCCAAACTTAACTACTAATAGCCTACTATTGACCCAAAGTCTTACAGATAACATAAAATGTTGATTGACACGCATTTTGTACATTCTATTATTATATATGGTGTTCTTCCAATAAAGTAAGTGAGAGAGGGGCGCCTGGGTGGTTCAGTGGGTTAAGCCTCTGCCTTTGGCTCAGGTCATGATCTCAGGGTCCTGGGATCGAGCCCCGCATTGGGCTCTCTGCTCAGCAGGGAGCCTGTTCTTCCTCTCTCTCTCTCTCTCTCTCTCTGCCTGCCTCTCTGCCTACTTGTGCTCTCTCTCTGTCAAATAAATAAATAAAATCCTTAAAAAAAAAAAGTAAGTGAGAGAAAATGTTATTAAGAAGTCATAAGGAGGGGCACCTGGGTGGCTCAGTGGGCTAGACCTCTGCCTTCAGCTCAGGTCATGATCCCAGGGTCCTGGGATTGAGCCCCACATCAGGCTCTCTGCATCTTGGGGAGCCTGCTTCCTCCTCTCTCTCTCTGCCTACTTCTGATCTCTGTCTGTCAAATAAATAAATAAAAAATCTTAAAAAAAAAAAAAAAAGAAGTCATAAGGAAAAGGGCTGCCTGGGTGGCTCAGTCGATTAAGCATCGCACTCTTGATTTCAGCTCAGGTCATGATCTCAGGGTGGTGGGCTAGAGCCCTGTGTCTGCTTGAGATTCTCTCTCTCCCCCTCTCCTCCTGCCACTACCCCCCATCTAAGTAAATAAATAAAATCCTTAAGAAGAAGAAGACAAAAGAAAACATTAGGAAGAGAAAACGTATTTACATTACTGTACCATATTTACTGAAAAACATCCGCATATAAGTGGACCCAGGCAGCTCAAATCCGTGCTTCCCAAGGATCAACTCTATCAGCCCTGTGACCTTGGGAAGACATTTAACCTCTCAGTGCTTCTCTCAGAAACCTCTCAGGTTTCTCAGCCATAAAGTGCAGGGGAAAAAAGGACCTGCTCAGAGGGTTGGTCTGAATGTTGAATAAGATCACCTGTGTCCATCCCTCCAGAACAGTGCCAGGTGTAAGCAGGGCTTAAGGGTTTGCTGTGACTGTCATTGTTATCACCATCATTCTCACATAGGGCACTATTTATGGGGCATCTAAGTGGGTTCTACGCGTGTGAGGTCATGTCTGACTCAGGGCCACAGCTTCCAAGGTCATTCTTTTTTTTTTTTAAGTTTACTGTTATTATTATTATTATTTTTTAGTAATCTCTACACCCAACATGGGGATTGAATTCATGATCCCGAGATCGAGTCACATGTTCCTCCAACTGAGCCAGCCAGGCACTCCCTAAGGTGATTCTAATGACCCATGTCATCCCTCTGCCATGTCAAATGTTCCCTCTGCAGGACAATGCTTCAGGCATGGCCCGAGTTCCAAAGCCCACAGTTCCTACCATTGTGTCCAAGGTCTGGGTGTTTTGTGAGATGTGTTGATGGCCCTTTAAGAGGCGGTAGCTGGCTTCCGGTTGCCATGGAGACAGCTGGACGCAGCCTGGGTAGCAGAAGGCAACATGTCCTCTAAACTTCAATCCACAGGTGGGAAGAGGGCTGTTGGTACTGGAAATTGAAGAGGCATCTTCTCCTCTTCTCCCCCACCATCCTCCTTGAGGTGGCCTTGGGGATTCTGCTTTGGGGACTCATGTCCCACCCCTGTCCCTCTCCCCAAGATTGCCATCTCAACCTTTCCTCCCTCCCTAGTCCCCAAAGCCAAGGACCACCAGCCCTCAGCTGAAGAGAGTCTGCCAGCCCCAAAGGCCAATGCTGAAGCCATCCACTTCCTCAGCACCCTCGGTGAGCCTGGACAGTGGGGGTGGTGGGGGCACAGATGTGGAGAGGAGGGAAGAGAGAAGGCCCAGACCTGGCACTGTCTCTCTCAGCCTTGATTCCCCTGGGACTCAGAAAGGGTTCAAGGGTTATTGATTTTTTTTTTTTTTACATAGAAAGGTTTTTTTGTTTTGTTTTGATTTTGTGTGTGTGTGTTTTTTAAGATTTTATTTATTTATTAGAGAGAGAGAGCATGAGCAGGGGGGAGAGGGAGAAGCAGGCTCCCCACTGAGCAGGGAGCCTGACATGGGCTCCATCCCAGGACCCTGAGATCATGACCTGAGCTGAAGGCAGATGCTTAACTGACTGAGCCCCCCAGGTGCCCCAATAATTGTTTGTAAAGATTTATTTATTTGGGGCACCTGGGTGATTCAGTCAGTTAAACCTCTGACTCTTGCTTTCAGCTCAGGTTATGATCTCAGAGTCCTGAGATCAAGCCCCATGTCAGGCTTCCTGCTCAGCCAGGGAGTCTGCTTGGGATTCTCTCTCTCCCTCTGCCCCTCCCCACCCAGCTCCTGGGCTCAGGCTTTCTCCCTCTCTCTCTCTAAAATAATAAATAAATAAATCTTTAAAAAAATAAATAAAATAAAAGATTTATTTATTTATTTGAGAGAGAGCACAGAAGGAGTGGGAAAAGCAGACTCCCCGCTGAGCAGAGAGCCTGACATGGGGCTCCATCCCAGGATCCTGAGATCATGACCTGAGCCAAAGGCAGAGGCTTAACCCACTGAGCCACCAGGTGCCCCTATTTGTTGATAATTGTCAAGAAAAGACCCAAGGACATGGGGACTCAGGGTGGTGGCGGGGTCTTCACCTGCTGTCTGTTGTACAGGCTAACGGAGGGGAGGCAGGAGCTGCCTGGGACCCAGGAGATGAGGAACGGGTGGGCGGAGACGGTGGGGCCCTGCAGAGGGGAGGGTCTGAGAATTGAGACCCAGGAGCTGGGGCTTTATCTGTGCCCATGGGAACCTCCCCACCCCCAGAGCAGGAGGAGCTCCAGATGCTGCTGTTCTCTGAGACTCTGGCCATGGTCTCAGACACCGGGGAGCCTCAGGGAGAGCTGACCATTGAGGTGCAGAGATGGAAAAACAAAGACGAATTTGGTGTGATGTCACACTGCCTCTTCGTGCACGCCTTTAGCCGTGGCTTCGTGGACAAGATGCTCTGCGGAAACTCCCTCCTGGGTAGACTTGTTGCTGCCTGATGCTCCACCCCCATTCCTAGGACCTTCACTCAGGACCCACCCTTGACTTCACCTTGGGACCAGAAGGCATCCAGGAGGGTGTGTAGGAGGTGGGGGTGACAGGGACATTAATCACAGCCGCAGACTTACGACAAGAGCGCCTCTTAGTTTCCCTGCAGTCACAGTCCCCCTGAGTCCTCCAGCCTGGGCCCCCACCCTCCCACCCTGCGGTCTCCTGGCTGTCGCCTGTGATGAGGTGGTAGTGACGGCAGCCTTCCCCTCCTGCCCCAGGCTACCTCTCATGGAAACTGCATGTCATGGAGCAACATAGTCAGGAGTTCATCAAGGTACCCCCTGGGGCCCCAAGCCCAGACCCCAAACCAGGGTGAAAGAATGGAGACCCTGGGAGGAAGGGAAGGAGGGAGGGAGGGAAGAATGGGGGCACTCAGCGGGATGTCATCCCCAGCTCTCTCCAAGTTACCCTGTAATCCTCATCACACTGGGAAACCAATCCATCTGGGGCAACAGGTTGCGACTCACGACCTTCTAATACTCGAACACTGGGTTCAGTCCACCCTGGGAATCCCCAGGCTGAGAGCCCAGTAGCTCCCTGAGGACCATTCGGGCCAGCCTTTTCCCAGAGCCTGGCCTTTTCCGAGGGCCTGTCACCCCCTCACTTCCAAATTCTCCTGCTCTGTGCCTCCCACACCCAGCCGCAGCCACTTCATTAACTTCTGGAACAGGACCAGTTTTACACACTGGAAAGCACTCGTGCCTAAGAACTTTCCCACAGAAACCATTCCCCTCTTTTAAAACCTGTGTTCTGAAGGGCATTTGCTTTTTAACTTTCTATTGCACCATCATATGCCTTCTGGTCTTGAACTTTGCTACAAAGCGAAGATTTTCTATCCAAATTTCCCTCAGTTTTCTCATTTCTAAAGGAGAATGGGGCAAGGCGACCTGTGGGGGTACTGTTCATGTTCAATCAGGACCCAGGCCAGCTCCTGCTTCTCCCCTCCCTGCTCTGGCCCTTAGTTCCAAGTCCTCCCCATGGACAGGAAGATCACTTTGGTGAAGCAGGATGACCAGCTGACCATGACCAGAAGTGTCAAGGAGGGGGAGGTAAGGGCGAGAGACAGGTAGGAGCCATTCCCCACATCCTCTTCAAAGCCAAGAGCAGGGGCCAGATTGTGTTCGGACGGGATCCGGGTATGGAGACTGAGCAAGGACCCTATATGAGCCCAATACCTGGCTTTCCCGTCCTCCCCACCCCTTCCCAGATGGAAGTCCCTGACCCAGATTTTTCCTGAACAGGAAGTCAAGACCGAAGTGACTTTTATCCCGGGGAGCTCAACCATGGGCTTCATCTCTGAGGCTGCCAACCTGGTGTTGCTGAGGGTGATGGCCTGGCGGCAGACGGTGCCCAGCAACGCCCGTTTCCTGGCGTTGGACATGGAGGGCAAACTCTGCTACTCCACTTACGTGAGGGCTCTCCCTGGGTGGGGGACTTGGCCTCGGCAAAAGCCAGGAGGGGCATAGAGGTTGCTGAAGTGGGAGAAAAGACAGCTTCAGGCGTGGAAGAATGGGTGGGTTGAGGCCCTGCCGGTGGGACTTCCAAGGGCAGGAGAAAGAAAGACTTCATGTATTTGAAGATCACGTGGAGGGCAGGTGGCGTGAAAAAGAGGAAGCAAAGCGGGGAGCAGTTGAGAAGCAATGCTTCTTGCCCAGAAGTCGGTCCAGGAAAAGTAAACACAGCGGAGGGCCGCTTTTAAAAGACGTATTTTTTTAACATCAGGAAATGCACCATTTCCAACTGCATTTTTATTATGTCTCAGACCTGAAGGGTGTTCCTTTTTTTTCTTTTCTTTTCTTGTGGCTAAAACTTCATGATCGACAGACATATCTAGGACTTTCTGCCATGTGAGATTTTAAAGCTATGCTTCTAAGCACACATTTTGGGGGCTGATTTGACCAACTTTGTAAATGACATTCCAGTCTACCACAAACATGACAAATGGCAATGTATTTGATACGAACAGGCCCATGTCACTTCCCCCACCTTCTCTGAAACACAGATCCTGCATTAGCCCCTTTCGGCCGGCCATGTCCGCAGCTGCTCCAGGAGTTTTAAATTCTAACAACAACAGGGCGGCCTGCCTGCAGCAGCAGGGGTCACAGATCTCAATCTAGCCCCCACCTCAGAGCATCGCTGACCCCTCCTTCAAAGAGCCCCCCCACGCTCGCCCCCACCTCCTCAGGCTCACACCTGTTGGATGATCTCATCCCTGTAACTGAATCTGCCAACCAGGAGAACTTGTTCATCAAGATGAGGAGGGGAGCGTGGGGCGAGTGCAGCGTGGAACTGGCTTTCTATAAGGGGACCCCCACTTAACTTGGGGGTGCGATTCAAATCCTGTGATGGGTGAGGGCATGGACAGCCAAGGGTTGTTTGTCACTGATAAACAAGGAACGAAGCAGCAAGATGGAGAAAAGGGCCAGGGTGAGATTTGGGGGAGATGCTGGTGGGCATCCGCCTCACCTCCCTCCCTCTTATCTTGGCTGCTGCCAGCAAGATCTGGGCTTCCAGAAGATCCAGGTGGGCCGCCAGCAGGTAGAGGTGTTCATCGTGGAGCAGACTGTCCACTCAGTGAAAGGCATCCCCAATTCCTGCCAGTTCTACCTGCTGTCGGATGGGTGAGCTACTGACAGTGGGGGTTAGGGGGCAGTGTGGAGCACAAGCCTGGGAGCTGGATCCTGGGGGCCGGCATGGGGCCAAGGAAAACTACTGTCTCTGGGGACACCACCAGGAAGAGCACCCCCTTGCTTTATCCACCTCATTCACTCTTTTCCACATCATTCACACATTTACTCCTGATTCGTACCATGTCCAATCCTTGCCCAACGGGTACGATTTCCTTGATGCACACCGTCTCACCCAAACCTCACCAAGGAGCCCTGAATGACTGAGAAAGTCAATGCTGACCTCACAAGGCCCAAGGCATGGTAGCTAAAGCAGCTGCCACCGCTGGGTATAATACCAAAAAGCACCAAGGTCTGAACAATGACACTGGGTAGAATCAATGTGCGTTGAGGGGAGAGGGGGATGTCCTGGCACATTACCAAGCTGTCACCAGCCCAGTACAGGAGTGAAATCGTGAGAAAATTGGGAAGGGAGGGGGGAGAATTTGTTTCTTGAAATTTCCAAAGAGGTATTGATAGAATCATTACACTGGGAAAACAAATAATCGCAACATAATTGGCTTTTCCTTATTTGATAACTTAGCATGTTGTTTCGATTTGGGGGGTCACGAAGCAGGAGGCTCGGGAGGCTTTTTTTCTTTTAAGAATTTATTTTTATTTTTATTTATTTTTTTAAGATTTTATTTATTTATTTGACAGAGAGAGAGATCACAAGTAGGCAGAGAGGCAGGCAGAGATAGAGGAGGAAGCAGGCTCCCTGCTGAGCAGAGAGCCAGATGAGGGGATGGATCCCAGGACCCTGAGATCATGACCTGAGCCCAAGGCAGAGAGGCTTAACCCACTGAGCCACCCAGGCGCCCCTTGTGAGTTTTTTAGTGCACACCAGCACACATCTCCGGGGGCACAGACAAGACCCAGTTTGAAAAGCGGGGCCGTTATCTGGGGACCTAGGAATGAACATGACCCTAGAACTGAGATAAGTGGTGTTGGGGAAGCAGCAGCAAAGGGAGGCCCCCAGGACCGCTGTCAGAGGGGTGGTCTGGTGTAGGAAGACTCCCACTCTCACACCTGCGTTGTATTCCAGGCACCTGGCCAAGAGAATCCAGGTGGGTTCCCCCGGGTACTGCATGATCACCCAGATGCCTGTCTTGAGGGAGAAGGGTGAGTGAAGCCGCTGGCTGGTGGAGACTTCATGAAGTAGAGGTGGGGAAAACAGGGACCTTCCGGGGTGCAGAGGCTGGACTGAGTGGAGACGGGGAAGTTTTGCCTTCCAGCCCCTGACTCCAAGGCAATTAGGGGAGGATCACTTTGCAAGGACCCCCTTCCAGCAACTCTGGCCATCTGAGCAGAACCCGCGGCCCCACCTAGGACTGCAATTTGAGTATTCTTGGGCATCCCCCTGTATTTGGGGAGGGTTCTGGCGTGAGAGAGTGCCGCCTTCCTCCCTCCGCACCTAGATGAGATTGAGCCTCGCCCGGTATTTGAGAAGAAGCCCCTGGTGTGGGAGGAGGATATGGAGCTCTACTCGAGGTTCGTGGAGCGGAAGGTGAGGAGAGGCTGCAGCCAGCCTGGGGTCCCCATTCCCCCCCGAGCATGAATTCCACCATTACCGATGCCTCTCTGTGCCTGCTTGAGAGGCACACCGGGGCGGCGGGGAGGCCCTCCTTGGAGCGAAGGGGGCGGCGGAGGGGCGCTTCCGGGGCGCGGGGTCCCGGGTCCCGCTCAGGCTCGGTCCCCGCCAGGAGGCGCTCCGTCTCAGCCACAGCAGCTATCTGCGGCAGCACCCCGAGGCCCAGGCGCTCATCTCGGACTTCCTGCTCTTCCTTCTGCTGCGCCAGCCCGCAGACGTGGTCACCTTCGCCGCGGAGTACTTCGGCCCCTTCGCGAAGCGCCACCCCCCGACCCCCGCCTTGCGCTCCTCCCACCGGCCCAGCCCCTTCCGCTCTCTGGACCCCCGGGACCCCTTGCACTAGGCGGGGCGCGGCGGGCGGGGACCCGCAGGAAGTCGGGCCATCGCCGGGGACGCAGCGGGGAACCGGAGGGACTCACCCCGGAGGCGCGCCTTGCGAGCTGCGGGTTTTTTGGGGGCGGGGGGAGTGGGGGAATAAATGGGCCCCATCCCTGCAGTTCCGCTGTGGGCGCGGGAACCTTCCCTGGCCAGAGTCTTGTGTCTTGGCTAAAAAGAGGAACTGTTAACAGAGTTTATCCAGCGAATTTCATGCTTCTTCCAAGATGCTATAATCAATACTCCCATTTTACGGATAAGAAAAGAGAGGCGCGGGAAGGCTAAGTAACTCCGAGTTCGTACGTACGGAGGAAGCAGGAGTCAAACCTGGACGTTGGATGCTAACGTTAGATGCCACACTCTTAGTCACTAGGTTCGTAGGGATAAAGGGCAGGGCTTCTTGGTGCCCTGAAGCATAAGCCAAATTAATCTTCTTCCCGCCCCCACCCCCCAACCAAGAAAAAGAGCAGGGGCTGGTGGGGGATCCGGCCCACCATGGGCCTCGCTCATCACCTCTGAAGCCTCCCAAGACAAGTGGGCCGCCAGCTTTCACACTCCATCTCCTTGTCCACTGACAGGAACCACCAAGCTGCGTGCAGGGTCCCCAGTTACCCGCTCCCTGAGAAAAAAGGATAGGCAGGGAATCATCGGCTCCAGTCTGGCCAATGGCTTGTTTCTGCCCAGGGCTGGCCACGACTCATCTGCAAATATCAGGCAAGCTTCTCCAGGACAGCTGGTAACGGGCGTGCAGGCTGCAACCCCCCACTTACTTACTCATGGGCCTGCCTCTTCCAGCTGAGGGAACCCCCCACTTCCTGACCCCCCAACCTCTGCCCTGGGATGAGGGCAGCCATGACTCCAGTCTCGGGGCAACAAGGCTTCATGGAGAACTATCACTTGAATTGAGCCTTAAAGAATTTTTCTTAAATACCTTTTTTGTCCTCATCCCTTATTTCAAAAGGAATGCATGTTCATTAGAGGAAACTGAGAAAAGGGTGCTAAACCAAAAGAAGAAAGTGAATTCACCCCACTTTCTCAGCCTAGAGGCAGCTCCTCTTAACATTTGGCAAATATGCTCTTTACTCTTATTTTTCTGATGCATAAAAGTGGCCCATGTTCGTTCAGCATTTACTCTGTGAAGCAGTTGTTTGTTTACTGTCAACGTTACCATTTTTTATTATTGAAGTATTGTTGTGATACAATGTTATATTAGCTTTGTGTTTAGCACGTTCTTAAAATTCCTTTTTCTATGGGATGCCTGGGTGGCTCAGTTGGTTGAGCGACTGCCTTCAGCTCAGGTCATGATCCTGGAATTCCCGGATTAAGTCCCATATCGGGCTCCCAGCTCCACGGGGAGTCTGCTTCTCTTTCTGACTTTCTCCTCGATTATGCTCTCTCTCACTGTCTCTCTCTCTCAAGTAAATAAATAAAATCTTTAAAAAAAAATTCCTTTTTCTAAAGACAGTTTGACTTTAGGGGCATCTGGGTGGCTCAGTGGGTTAAGCCTCTGCCTTGGGCTCAGGTCATGATCCCAGAGTCCTGGGTTTAAGCCTCACATGGGGCTCTCTGCTCAGCAGGGAGCCTACTTCCCCTTCTCTTTCTGCCTACTTGTGATCTCTCTCTCTCTGTCAAATAAATACATAAAGTCTTTAAATAAATAAATAAGCAAAGCAAAGATTACTTTGCTTTAAAATAAAATAAAGACTGTCTGACTGTAAAGATTTTATTTATTTGTCAGAGAGAGAGAGAGAACAAGCACAAGCAGGGGGAGCAGCAGGCAGAGGGAGAAGCAGGCTTCCCACTGAGCAGGGAGCCCCATATGGGACTCAATTCCAGGACCCTGGGATCACGACCTGAGCTGACAGCAGACGCTTAAGGACTGAGCCACCTAGGTGTCCCCATGTCAAGCACTTCTACATAGAATGTTTAATCTGGTCTTTAAAACTCCAAGGGACTTTTTTTTTTTAACAAAAATGAAATCATACAGTAATACATGCTCATTGACTGATAATTACATACTTAATTATATTCTTTAAAAGTTTCAAACTTTACAGATAAGGCTGAAAACTTCTGGCCCCAATTTCTTCATGTTTTGTAACTTTTTTCCTGCATTATAACTGGCTTGCTTTCGTTTAGCAGTGTATTTTGAAAGAGTTCCATGACATTATACAGTCTTCTGTTTTTGATGACTCTACCATAATTTTTTAAAAGGTTTTTTAAATCGATTTTTAGAGAGAGAGAGAACACGAAGGGGGAAGGAGCAGAGGGAGAGGGAGAGAGAGAATCCTCAAGCAGATTCCACGCTGAGTGCAGAGCCCAATGTGGGACTCCATCCCAGGACCCTGAGATCATGACCTGAGCCGAAATCAACAGCCGATTGTTTAACTGACTGAGACACCCCGGTGCTCCAAATGGCTCTACCATAATCTAACCAATCTCTCCCCACTGCCTGCTTTTTGTCTTTGTTTTGGCGTAGGTACGGGGTTTGGGCTACTATAAACAGTGCTGCATTGAACATTTCTCTAGCGAAATCTTCACACGAACCAATAATTATTTACCGAAGGATACGTTCTGAGAGGCGTAATTGTTGAATTGATCTTAAGGCTTCTGTTTCACGTTCCCAAATTCTACATGGGTAGGATTTCTATTAAGGATCAGCTAAGGCACTCCAGGCAGAGAAAGTGACCTGAGTAAAGAGTAAAAGTAGGAAAATGCCATGTGTGATTATGGTCTAGAGCAGCGGGGGGCCACAGATCTTCCCGAAGTGAAGGAAATGGTCTGTACCTGCCACATCCCATATGGTAGCCAATAGTCATATGTGGCCATTGAGTGCTGGAGATATGGTTCATATGACTGGGGAACTGGAGTCTTAGTTTAATTTCAATTTGGCCACACGTGGCCAGTGGCTACCATATTGGACAGCGACAGCTCTCGAGCATAAGGTGTCTCCATTTAACCTGACACTCAGCTCATCAAATAGTGTGGGTCCCTTCCACGTGTCAGGGTCATTCTGGGCAGTGGGAAATCCTCAATGACAGGACAAAGTTCTTGTCCTCATGATGCTTACAGTTTCCACAGGGAAAGAGAGAATAAACACAAGAAGTCATATGTGCAATTTGGACATTTGTGGAAAAAAAAATAAAGCCAAGTCGTGGGTAGACAGTGACTCAGGGTTGGGGACTTGACTTCAGAGAGGACCCTCCCAGCATCTCAGTTGAGCTGGGATCTTGAACGAATGCCAAGGAGTCCAATCTGTGGAGAGCTGTGGTGGAAAAAGCATTCTAGGCAGAAGGGAAGAGCAAGCAAGGACTCTTGAGCATGTTGCTGTCAGGCCGGGAAGGCTGGAGCATGACAGGGTGGGAGAGGCTGGAGTACCAGAATGCTCAGTCATCGTGATGCAGGCAGGGCTGGGTCGCAGAGGGCCTCCCCATCCTGCGCCAACCCCAGCAAGTTCACTTCATGTGTGGAGAACTGAAACCAAAGCTCCTTGGCGCAGTGCACCCAGAACACTCCACAGAGATCTGGACAGTCATCTCCAGTGCCTGATGTTCTGCAAGAAGGAGGGCAGTGACATCGGACCCAGAGATCCTTCCTCTGTTGAGCTCCCTTGTCTCTGACGGCTTGCTGTGGGAGAGTATCAGGTTCAGGCCCTACCTGCATGGCACACAGCCAGCCTAGAAGAGAAGTGACATCAGTCAAGCATCCCATGAGTGAATGTGTGAGTGCAGAACATGGAAAGTGCTAAGAAGGAAACGTATACACACGGCAATGGAGTGTTAAGTGTGCACTTGACCTGGCGTGGGAGCCCCAGGAGGCAGAGGGAAATGAACAACTATAATGAGAGCAAATGCTAGATGGCACTTATTATTTTAATCCCTCTACACATGGTAATTCATGTGATTCTCACAACACTGCTGTGAGATCAGTTCTATTATTGTACCCATTTCACAGATGAGGGAAATGTTAAGACCAAGACCATGCAACTGGTTAGTGGCAGAGCCAGGATTTAGACCCAGGGACTCTGCCTCGAGTACATGTGTCCATTAACTCTGATAAGCAGATCAGATGTGGCTCTCTGGAAACAGATCCCGGGACAGAGACAAGGCGTTTTCCTGCTTTACATATTTCCAAAGTAGGCTTGACTGCACACTGTCTTTCTCCTTCCCTGAATACCCAGAAACTGCCCGTTCCCTACTGCACTCCTCCTGACAGCAGCCTCACTGCTGAGCTGCTTGGGAAGGGCATTGTGCCTCATGAGGGAGCACACACCCTGGACCTGGCGAAATCAAAGAAGGCTTCCTGGAAGAGATCACAGGGGAGCTGCATCCTGAAGGACAAAAGGCTATTTGCCAGGCAAAGGGTGTGGGGCATGTTTGAGGAGGAAGCAGCATGTGCAGAGTCCTAGAGGTGAGAGGGAGAGACCTTGGAAGGTTTTAGCTACTGCAAGAGGTTCAGGATGGGATGGTGGAGGCTCTGGGAACCCAAATGAAGCACTGCCTGCCGTCCGGAGACTGACAGACCCCGGAAGTGGGGCAGGCAAATGCCTGCATGCCTGCCTGTTTGTGTGTTTTTCTTTCCTACCACAAGAAGCCGTAGGTGAGCAGATAGACTAAGAGCGATACTACAGAAAGATGGAGCCCCACAGGAAAAGTCTTATATTTAGGCGCTGGACAACAGATTCTCAGCCCAACATTGGTGACGTCCTTGGAAAGTGTAGACATGGCCTCCTGAATCTCTATGCCACGCCTCCCGACCTTTGATTGAATCTGCTGTTCCCCCCAAACCAGCATTTGTGACAAGACCTGTTCTTGTTCAGTTTGATGGTCTCCTCATTTTGTTTTATGATCTATTGTGTGGAATTGTCCCCCGTTATTCCATCCTCACAAATTTTCCATGTTTGAGCTCTGCTGAATCCCAAGGCTTGTGTGGGTACCCAACCACCAGAGGCAGCAATGGCACTAGCAGAAAATGCGTCTGGGGTTCTGAAGGACTGAACTTGGCCAAAGACATTTTGGAAACCTATTTACAAAGCAACCCATTTACAAAAGCAACATTTTGGAAACCCACTTACAAATGCAACCAGGTGCGGAGTGCTAGATGCATTTCTGGGGCTTCACAAACCCCTTTTGGGGTAAATACCAGGTGAGGAAACTGAGGCCCTAGGAAACTTGCCTGAGTCACAGAGCTGGTAAAAGCAAGATTCAAGGGGAGCCTGGGTGGCTCAGTCGGTTAAGCCGCTGCCTTCAGCTCAGGTCATGATCCCAGAGTTCTGGGATGGAGTCCTGCATCGGGCTCCTTGCCTATTTTTAAAGATTTTATTTATTTATTGACACAGAGAGAGAGATCACAAGTAGGCAGAGACAGGCAGAAAGAGAGGGGAAGCAGGCTCACTGCTGAGCAGAGAGCCCGATGCAGGACTCGATCCCAAAACCCTGAGATCATGATCTGAGCCGAAGGCAGAGGCTTAACCTACTGAGCCACCCAGGTGCCTGTCCTCCATTTTAAATACTGAAATAATTGCAGATTCATGCTTAACTGTAGGAAAAAAATTGAGAGAGATCTCAGGTACACATTGCCTACTCCCCCCAGTGCTATCTTGCAGACCTGTTACACAATATTATAGCCAGGATTTTTTCCCCACTTTTTGGTGGGTGGCAAAATGTACATGAAATTTACCCATTTAACCATCTTTGGGTGTATTAATTCAGTGACATTTAGGATGTTCACACTGTTGTGCAACTATCACCACCATCTACTTCCGGAGCACTATTATCGTCCTAGAATAAACTCTAGACCCACCAAACAGTCAGTTCCCCTTCCCCTTCCCCTAGATCCTGGAAACCATCCTTCTACTTTCTGTTTCTATAAATTTGTCTATTCTGAGAACTCATGGAAGTGGATACACATACAATATTTGTCCTTCGGTGTCTGGCTTATTTCACTTACCATAAAGTTTTCAAGACTCATCCATGTTATGGTATGTATCAGACTTTCATTCCTTTTTTTAGAAAGATTTATTTTTATTTACTTTCGAGAGGGGGGGGAGGGGCAGAGAGAGAGAAGGAGAGAGAGAATCCCAAGCAGACTCCCTGCTGAGCATGGAACCCAGCGTGGGGCTCCATCCCACAACACTGAGGTCATGACCTGAGCTGAAACCAAAAGTCAAATGCTCAGCTGACTGAGCCACCCAGGAGCCCCCAGACTCTCATTCCTATTTGAGGCTGAATGTATGGATACATTGAGGTCCATTGTATGGATAGACCACATATTGTTTATTTATCTCTTGATGAATATTTGGGCTGTTGTTGCCTTTTGGCTTTTGTGGAAAATGTTGCTATGAATGTGGGTGTCAAGTGTCTATTTAAATCCCTGCTTTCAGGGACGCCTGGGTGGCTCAGTTGGTTGGACGACTGCCTTCGGCTCAGGTCATGATCCTGGAGACCAGGGATCGAGTCCCGCATCGGGCTCCCAGCTCCACGGGGAGTCTGCTTCTCCCTCTGACCTTCTCCTCGCTCATGCTCTCTCACTGCCTCTCTCTCAAATAAATAAATAAAATCTTAAAAAAAATAAATCCCTGCTTTCGATACAACCAGGATATTGACATTGACATAATCCTCTCATCTTTTTCAGATTTCCTGTTTCATTTGTACTCATGTGTGTGTGTGTGTGTGTGTGTGTGTCAAGTTCTATGCAATTTTATCACGTGTGTAGGCTTGTGGATCCACCACCAAGGTCAAGATACGTGAACAGCTCCAACACTAAAAGGATCCTTCAAGTCACCCTTCCATAGTCACACCCACCTCCCTCTCTACCCTCCACCATACCCACTGGGGGCCACTAATCTGACCTTCACTTCCAAAACTTTGTCTTTGCACAAATGTTCTGTAAATGGAGCAATATGGTACATAGCCTTCTGAGATAGGCTTTTTTCACTCAGCATAATTTCCGGGAGATTCCTCCAAATAATTGTGTATTTCAGTAGTTCGTTTCTTTTATCGAGGCATTACAGTCCCTAGTCTGGAGAGCAGTTAGTGTAATCATTCTTCTGTTGAAGGACCTCTGGGCTAATTCTAGTTTTTAACTATTATTACAAATAATAGGCTATTAGCACAAATAAAGTTGCAACTTACATACAGCTTTCTGTGTGAACATAATCTTTGTTTCTCTGGGATAAATGCCCAGGTGTATGTTCTCTGGTATAGATATACTATAGTTTGCCTAACCATTCATCTAGTAAAGGACGACAATGTGGGTTGCTTCCAGTTTGGGCTATTATGAATAAAGCTGCTATAAAAATTCATGTGCAGATTTTTGCATGAATATGAACCATTTCTCTGGGGGAAAATGCCTAGGGGTGCAGTTGATAGATCATATGGTAGTTGCATCTTGGTTTTTTTTTTTTTTTAAGATCTTATTTATTTATTTGATAGAGAGAGAGAGAGATCACAAGTAGGAAGAGCAGAAGGCAGGCAGAGAGGGGGAAGTAGGCTCCCCACTGAGCGGAGAGCCCAATGTGGGGCTCGATCCCAGGACCCTGAGATCATGACCTGAGCCGAAGGCAGAGGCTCAACCCACTGAGCCACCCAGGCGCCCCAGCATCTTGGGTTTTTTAAAGAAATTCCCAAACTATTTCCAGAGTGGCTGTACCATTTTACCTTCCAGCCAGCAACATATGAGTGATCTAGTTTCTCCACATCCTTGTCAATATTTGGTATTGTGACAATTTTTTCTTTTAACTACTCTGATAGGAGAGTAGCAATATCTCATTAGGATTCTAATTTGCATTTCTCTGATGGCCAATGATGCAGAACATCTTTCCATGTACACAGGATGTCCATCTGTACATCCTATTTGGTGAAATGTCTGTTCATGATTTTTGCCCATTTTTAAATGGATTACTTGATTTTTTCACTGTTAAGTAAGAGATTTTTCTCTCTGTAGATACTGGTCCTTTGCCAGATATGTGGTTTGCAAACATTTTCTCTGAGTCCTTAGCTTGTCTTTTCATCCTCTTAAAAGGGTCTTTCACAGAACAAATGGTGGTAATTTTGATGAGTTCTGGTTTATCAATTTTTTCCTTTATGGATCATGCTTTTGGTGTTGAGTCTAACAAGCCTTTGTCCAGTCCTAGATCCTGAAGATTTTCTCCAACTTTTTTCCTAAATATTTTATAGTTTTACATTTACTTTTAACTCTGTGATCCATTTTGAGTGACTCGGGCTTCATGAAAACTCACTGTGCATCGGCAGGCTTTGGTATTCTGCAAAGCTCCAGATCCAAGGGGGCCACCATGCGGATTTCTGGAGCCCTAGCTCAGTAGCTTCCCTCTTGTTGATACTCTACAAGTAAGCTCTGCTCTTAACCATTACACTGTACTGCCTCTTCTGTAAGGCAGAGGTTGTGCAGGTACAGATCAGTCATTAGTCAATTATACTGACTGAGTCCAGGTAAAACTCACAAAAGATGTGAAGAAGAAGACCTCTGACTTAGGGTTCTCCAGAAGAACAGAACCAATAGAAAATATAGACGGATAGACAGATAGCTATTAAGGAATTGGTTCACATGAGTATGGAGGCTGAGGCGTCCCAAGATCTGTAAGCTGGAGCCCTGGGAGAGCTGATGGTAGTGTAATTCCAGTCCCAGTCTGAAGGCCTGAGAACCAGGAGAGTCTATGGTCTAAGTTCCAGTCCAAGCTAAGCTTGAAGGTAAGAGAAGCCCAATATCTCAGTTCAAAGTCAGGCAGAGAGAGTGAACTCTCCCTTCCTCAGCCCTTTGTTCTGTTCAATTGGTTGGAAGAGGCCCACCCTCATCAGGGAGAGAAATCTGCTTTACTCAGCTTGTGGATTCCAATGCTAATCTCCTCCAAAAATACCCTTCCTCGACAACACACCCTGAATATTTGACCAAGTATCCGGGCACACTATGACCCTGCCAAGTTGACAATAAAATTAACCCTCACAACATCCTACCTGAGCCATCCCCACATGAGCCCAAGGTAGTGACTGGGAAATTTTGAGACAGTGGCAGCATGTTGAGCAAAAGGATTGCACAGGGACAAACCATGACGTCCCTCTCTTCCCCAAGACCTATCATTCACTCTTCTTCCTGCGCCCCCACCTCTCCAGTCCCTCCAACCTCCCCGATCCATGAGGAGCCAGGAAATCGTGTTACCAACACACCCTATCCAGCTCCCAAGCTTTGGCTAAAACATTTGAGCCCACATGGGGATATCATATCTTGGTTCACGGCTGGGCCCCAGATCTTGCACCTGTTTTCTCTGGATCTTGAGGTCTCAGACCTTGGAGTTGGAAACCCCAAAGATTGGTTTTGAATCTTCTTGGCAGAAAAGGAAGGCCACAGGATAGAGGACGGGAGTGGGCACAGGAAGAAGAAGACCCTGAGGGAGGAAAGTGATGGGGGCACAGGACAGACAAGGAAAAAATCGGGAACTAAAAAGAGTCTTACCCCCCATTCATCCAGAGGATACAGACTGATAACCCCCAAGTGGAAGCTAGAGAGGAACATTTTGTTTAAATTATAAAATATCTTCAATTTTGGGGGCCTACAATTCAAGAAGCATATGTTGCCTAAAACTCAACATCTTCCAATATCCTTGACAGATCAGAAGACGTGGTGACAGTGGACACACATTCTCACAAGACAACTGACTAGAATTCTGTAGGCATGGCCCCTTTGGACAGAGTATGTGCCTTTGGTTTTATTGCAGTCTCCCCACTCCTGTCACCCACCGACACTGAGTCTCTGCATCATTCTTCATTGAACACTGAACCGGCACTGTTTTTCTTTTTTTCTTTTTCTTTTCTCCTCTTCTTCTTCTTCTTTTTTTTTTTTTTTTTTTTTTTTTTTTTTTTTTTTTTTTTTTTTTTTTTTTTTTTTTTTTTTTTTTTTTTTTTTTTAAGATTCTATTGATTTAGGGGCACCTGGGTGGTTCAATGGGTTAAGCTTCTGCCTTCGGCTCAGGTTATGATCTCAGGGTCCTGGGATCAAGCCCTGCATCGGGCTCTCTGCTCAGCAGGGAGCCTGCTTCCCCCTCTCTCTCTGCCTGCCTCTCTGCCTATTTGTGATCTCCCTGTTAAATAAATAAATAGAATCTTTAAAAGAAAAGATTCTATTGATTTATTTGACACAAAGAGAGAGCACAAGCAGGGCGAGCAGCAGGCAGAGGGAGAGAGAGAAGCAGGCTCCCCGCTGAGTAGGGAGCCTGATGCAGGGCTCGATCTCAGGACCCTGAGATCATGACCTGAGCTGAAAACAAGAGTCAGACGCTTAACCGTCTGAGCCACCCATTCGCCCCCCAGGCACTGTTTTTCTGACTCCCTACCTGTTTCATTTTATCTGATCTGCCTGGCCTTTTTTTGACCTCTTCGCAAGTCTGAGCCCTTCATGTAACAGAAGAAACAAGTTCAGAGAAAGGTACGGCCTGGTGATGATCTTGAGTGACTCAGTGGCAGAATCGGGACCAGAGTTCCAGCGCCTTGTTCTTCTGAGGCTCTCCTCGGCCTGAGTCTCCGATGCCTGTCCCCAGGCAGTGCCCGAAGCTCTTCTCCTCTGAGGCACTCCATGGGAAACTGAGGCCTGCTAGCCATCAGGACTCCCACTGCTAGGGACTCCAGACTGAAGAGAAGGGCCTGACTGCTTATGTGGGCAGGGAGTCATGTGATCTGGACATGAACACCCGAGTAGCAGGAACTGTCTTGAAATCAGAGCTACGTTGGGAGATGCAGACCGAAGGGCACTTGGAAGGGGGCCAAAAGTGTGGTGGGCCTCCGGCCAAGAGGGGAAGGAAAGTTCCTGCATTTCGGTCAACGAGACTCTTCCGTCAGAGCTCGCCACTTCTGCCTTTGGAAGCTGTTTCACAATGTGTGTGAGGACAGCTGAGATCAGCTGAGGGTGGAGAGGAGGTGTGGGCTTGCACACGGACGGGCAGGCACCAGCCCTCGGAGAGAGAGTGTGTGTGCTGAGCGGCTGCAAGCATCCCACTTGCACGCACAGTGCCTGAGTCTGCCACCCTCATGACAGGTGAGTAGGTCCCCTCCAGGGCCAGAGTCCTAAAAGGGGGTTGGGAGTGGGGGAGAGTCAGGGACTGCCGTGGGTATCCTGGCCTCGACCCAATTCCAGACAGCAGCCTGGGGTTGGGCTCTTTTCATCCCCAAGTTCTGAGTGTTTCCTTTGTCTGTTCTCTGACGATTTGGAGCTCCTGGAGCTTACCTGTCTGATGGACGAGGCAGGGTGAGGCCACGGGGCTTACATGTTGGCATCAGTGTGACTTCCTCAGACCCCAGTGTTCCCCTCTGCATCCTTTGTGGCAGGAGAGACCTGGATTTGAGAATCTCTCTGCCCACATGGAAGGAGAGTAATTCTAGCAGCTGTACTCCCACACATCCTCTGAAATATTTGGTTGGTCGGGGCACCTGGGTGACTCAGTAGGATAAGCGTCCAACTCCTGTTTTCAGCTCAGGTCATGATCTCAGGGCGTGACACTGACCCCTAGATTGGGCTCTGTGCTCAGCGTGGAATCTGCTGGAGATTCTCTCCCTGTCCCCCTCTCCCTCCCCCTTGTATGCACTTGTTCTTTCTCTCAATAAATTAAATAAACAAATAAACAAACAAATAAATAAATAAAATCTTGAGACATTTGGTCAATGGTTGGAGGTGATGGACCCAAGATGGGAATCAAGGGCCCCTGTTCACGTGGGTCTTAATCTCTCCACTTTGTCAGAAAGCTGTAGGGGGGAAGAACAGAGAGCTTTATACCTGGGCCACCAGAAAGAAACCAGGCACTCACCACCCCTCCTTGGGGTCCTTTGCAGGTGACAAGGACCCTCAAAGGCCAAGCAGGCCCAACTATGGCTCCATCTCTAGCCCACCCAGCTCAGAGCCACATGAGCAAGAAGCTCTTGGAACAACCTACCTGAGTGAGAAGATCCCCATCCCCGACACAGAACCGGTAAGAATTCTGGAAACGTCCTAGGGTCTTTCAGGACTGACAGGATGCTATAGGATCTCACAGGCCAGGGGAAAGAGGTCTTCTGACGACTATGGGAAGTCCCTTCCAGCTCTGAGCAGCAGAGACTGACAGTGGCGACTGGTCCTCTCCTGTTTCCGTCCTTAGCACTTAGCTGGGGGACTCACATTTTGTCTAAAAATGATCAAGTGGATTTCTGAGCGAATCCCAGCTTTCTTAGGGATGGAAGGGGACCTGGGGCGAGTTCAGGCTGGAGCCTTGAGGATCTCTTGTGGTACTAAAGAAAAGGACCAGGGCGAGGACACCAGGAGAAGTGACGGAAGCTGCAGGAGAAGTGACGGAAGCTGCAGGCTTCTTTCTAGGATCCTGTCAGCCTGCACTTCCAGAATCTTCAGTAGATCTTAGGCTACCAGGCCTTGCCCTGGAATGGGATGGGGAGATCTTAGGCTCAGTGGACTCCAGAGGGGAGGGACTGTGGTTTGAAAAGGGACTGGGGAAGGAGGAGCAGGACCAGGGAGGCTTGACCCCATGAAAGACCTCCTCTGGGTTCTGAGGATCTGCTGAGTCAGGGCAAGCATGAGGCAGACTGGCCAGCCGTAGGCCAGCTGCCAAATTGGACAGATCCAGAAAGCAGATCCACTATGACTCAGCAAATCCTACTGCTTCCTCCCACTCCATGTCCTCCACCCCAGGGAGGCAGCTCCAGGAATGGGGGAAAGGAGGGGACAGGGCTAGATAGCCTGGGGCTGATGAGCCCAGAGGGGTTCAGTGGGGGGGGGGGCACGCCAAGGCCCCAACATCTCCTCCCTTCACTCCCACCTGCAGGGCACATTCAGCCTGAGGAAGCTGTGGGCCTTCACAGGGCCCGGCTTCCTCATGAGCATCGCTTTCCTGGACCCAGGAAACATTGAGTCAGATCTTCAGGCTGGCGCTGTGGCTGGATTCAAAGTGATTGAGTCGGGGCACCCTGGGGAGGGCAGAGCACCCCCACCCTGCAACCTGACACATTTCCCCAGAGTGGACTCCATGGCCGGTGTTGGGGGGAGCAGGCATCAAGTTCAAATGGACCAAAAAAGGGCCCCCAGAGCTGCCCTGCCAGTGTGGGATGTATGGGGGAGGGGTGCTGGTCTTCTGGCTCCATCTCCTCTATTCCCTCCCCAAGGGGTGTCCTTGGTTACAGGGTACCAGCAGCAGCTTGGGGTTGCCAAAGGGCTCCCCATCCCCCCTTCACCCCCCCTCTATTTCCCCTCACCCCCACACCCACACCCCCCACTGAAGGCTTCTCCCTGCCTTCTCACAGCTGCTCTGGGTGCTGCTGTGGGCCACAGTGCTGGGCCTCCTCTGCCAGCGGCTTGCTGCCCGGCTGGGCGTGGTGACGGGCAAGGACTTGGGTGAGGTCTGCCATCTCTACTACCCTAAGGTGAGCTTGGTGCGCCTGAACAGGCAGTACCCACAGACCCCAAGCCCCAAACAGCTATTTACAGCTTCCATGGTCAAATAAACACATCATCTCAAGTGGGGCATCACAAGTCCATTTGATAGATGGGAAGACTGAGGCTCAAACTAATAGCACACAGACTGAGAGGGATGTTAGAGATACCTGCTCGTTTTACAGGAGGGGACATTGAAACCTGGGAAAGTGACTTGCCCAAGGTGCAAGTTGGGTAGGCATTGGCTCAGGATGGTCATTGGCTGGAGTGGACACTGGGGACTCTGCTGCCGGTGACTGTCCAGGTGGGAAAACAGAAATCAGGCCACAAGATATTTCAAAGGTATTTAATGCAGGGATGCAGTCAGGAAGCTATCGGAAGGGCTGGAGGAGCAAGGAAAGGAGGTGTTACCAAGGGATCAGAAAGCTGCTGGGCAGCTGCCCCAGAGTCATCATTTGCTGCCAAGCTTCTGGAAGCATGGCCGCCAGTACTGAGAGAGCCCCGGCTGCCAGGTGCTCTTGCTGGCAACACTGCCAGGAACACCCCTAGAAGTAGGGGGGAAAATGATCTCTCCCTGCCTTTCAATCTCCCTTAATTGTTTCCTACAAAACCTAACTAGAAGCCAGCGAGCAAGGCCAGCAGGTGTCGCAAGCCAGCTGTCTGCCCAACCTTATCATACAGGGTACAGAAAGCCATGGGACATCAACAAATAATGAGGATAACTGGCCCATCATTGGTAAAGGGTCGCCTCTTCCCTCCAGGTGCCCCGCACACTCCTCTGGCTGACCATTGAGCTAGCCATCGTGGGCTCAGACATGCAGGAGGTCATTGGCACTGCCATCGCGTTCAGTCTGCTCTCAGCCGGACGGTACCGCCCCAAGGGGCCCCAGCTCTGCAGTCCAGGGACCGCCCTGGACTTGCCTGAGTCCCTTTGACCCAGACGAACCCTCTGACTTAGAGCTGTTGTGCTGTGTTGCCAGCTGGAGGCGGGGGTTAGCAGGGGGGCATCAGAGAGATGCTGAAATTCTGAGAGACCAGAAACGTGGAGTGACTTATCTCAAGTCACGGAGATACCAGTCACCACGCGGGCTTCGGAACTACAGCCCCAAGCTCGAGGCCAGGCTGGTTCCCCACCCAGCTTGTTTTGTGCCATTTTTCCCATCCCCAGCACGCTCCCGCTCCCCTCAACCTTAGCTGCTTGGAGCCACGTGGGTCCCTGCTCCCAGGAGGCTAGATTCCACAGTCTCCTGCCTGGGGAGGTCGGGGGTGGGGGTGGGGGGCGGTTTCCAGACCCTTGCCCCTCCGCTGGGCTGACCCTGGCCACTCCGGTTTCAGAATCCCGCTCTGGGGGGGCGTCCTCATCACCATCGTGGACACCTTCTTCTTCCTCTTCCTTGACAACTACGGTGGGTGCGCCGCTCGTCCCACAAGCGACGGGGTATAAACCACGCTGTGCTGTACAGAGGGAAGGAGAGAAAGGCTCCCAGCCCGCTCACTCCGGCTGTACTTGGGTTTCTTCATCTATAACATTACTAATCGCTTACAGTTGTTGTTGGTGTTGTTACCCTTTGCTTTCCCCCTAGGGTTGCGGAAGCTGGAAGCCTTTTTTGGGTTCCTTATTACTATTATGGCCTTGACCTTCGGCTACGAGGTGGGAAGCCAAGGAAGCCAAAGACGCAACACTTCCCCCCCCCCCCCCCCCCCCCCCCCCCCCCCCCCCCCCCCCCCCCCCCCCCCCCCCCCCCCCCCCCCCCCCCCCCCCCGCGCTCCCGCCGAGGCCATTCCTCCTGGCCCCTTGCAGAGCCTGGGAGAGGGAGGGGGACGGCGGCCTTTCGCCACGCCCCCTAGCGGCCAGGGTCCGGGCGGATGGTGGGAACGGCCGGTCACCCAGGGCTCGGCCTGACCAGGCGTCTCCCCACAGTACGTGGTGGCGAGACCCGCCCAGCTAGCGCTTCTTCGGGGCCTGCTCCTGCCCTCGTGCCCGGGCTGCGGCCATCCAGAGCTGCTGCAGGCCGTGGGCATCGTCGGCGCCATCATCATGCCTCACAACATCTACCTGCACTCGGCCCTGGTGAAGGTGAGCCAAGCTTGGAAGGGGAGGGAGAGATGTCTGCTCCCCTCGGCCCGGCCAGAGCCCCGCCCCTTTGGCTCCCGCCTTCCTGATTTCAGGCGGGAAGTGATTCATTCTCTACTTATTCAATGTGTAGTAATAGGGTGTCTACTGTGCGCTGGGAATCAGGGAACAATGATGAAAAGGCAGACAAACCATCCGCCTTTCTAGGGCTTGTATTCTAGTGGGGCGGACAGACCAGGAGCAAGTAAACAGGTAAAGGAAAGAATTATAGATTGTGAAAGGTGCTTTGAAGGAAGGAAACAGAGAAATATGATAATGACTAAGCAGGAGCTGCTTTAGAAAAGTTAGTCGAGAAAGGCCTTTCTAAGGAGGTAATCTTTGAGACACAAAGGATGGGAAGGAAGATCAGGGGAGAAGATATTCCCAGTAGAGGGGATGGCAAGTGCAAAGGCCCTAAGGCAGGATATAACTGGGCATACAGGAGGGGGGGTCAGCTGACCCAGGCCTGTCCCAAACTGCCACGGGGAGAAAGAAGAACTGAGGTTTGAAGGGAACAGAAGTAGAAGTGTGAAGATGGAGAATGTTGGGGGAGCTCTGAGGAACTTTGGCTCTTTCCTCCCCTCTGACCTTCTTAGTCTCGAGAGATTGACCGGTCCCGCCGGACGGACATCCGTGAAGCCAACATGTACTTCCTGATTGAGGCCACCATCGCCCTGTCTGTCTCCTTCTTCATCAATCTCTTTGTTGTAGCCGTATTTGGGCAGGCCTTCTACCAGCAAACCAATGAGGCTGCGGTGAGCTATACCTCCCCACACAGCCACAGCCGGCCTCCCCACCCCCCAAACCCTGCAGGCTCTGCTGGGGACACCAGGCAATGGATCTGAGCCCTTTGAGTGTCTGTCCCTCACTTTCTGCACCAGTAGGGGAGGGCATCTGTGGCCTGGCCTCTGGCTGAGACCCCTCCCCCACTCTGTTGGGGAGTCAGGGCTCTCCCCCAGACAACCTGGGGGGGGGAGGTTGGAGGAGGGGACAGGGCACAGACATCCAAAGGAGGTGACTGGGAGGGAGGAGCTGAGTCTTGGAGGACCCAGCAGTCCAACTGTACCTTGAAGAATGCCAGGATTTGTCCAGCGAACTGCGGGGAGGGCATTCTGGGAGTTGGGGCCTGCTTGAACATGAGCACAGAGTTGGGAAGGTTCAAGTAGTCCTTTTCTTCTCTGAGTCCTCTCTCCTGATCATCATCATTAGCAGATAAACTATCATCCATTCAGCAAAGATTTACTGAGTATGTTATGGCTCAGACAGTGCCTCGACCCTGGGGACAGAGCACCCAGTGATATAAAGCTCCTCGCTGGGTCTTTGGGATCTGGGACCTGTGCCTCTCTCCTTTCTCAGTGGGTTTTTGCCATGCGGGTCTCACAACTGCTAGCCAGGGGTGTGGGTGCTTACTGAGTGCTGAGCACTGCCGGGGGTGTGTGTGTGTGTGTGTGTGTGTGTGTGAAGAGGACGGGGTAGGACTGGCCCTGCCTCCTGGGATGCAGGCACTGCCACTGTCTGGCTCTGTGGCCTTAAGGACCAGGCGGTCTCAGGCCTGTGCTAAGTGGGTCCAGTGTACGGGAGAGGGGACTGTGGAGCCGCTTGGGTCACTGCCAACCAACTCTTTGTGGTAATGCCAGCTCTTACAAAACCAACAGAACCCTGGAAACAGGGTTCCCGTATGGATTCTTCTCAATTTTAGATGTTGGCCACAAATTCACATTACAGAGGAAAAACATTCGTTAGTCAAGGAAACTGGCCGGCTTCAGCCCGGTCACCAGTTTTCGACCCCTGGTCAAGGCCTGGTTGTCTGATTTTCTGAGACTGTGCACGTCACATCTGATTTTCTGAGACTGTGCACATCACCTTCCTACTGTCCCGGTGCCCACAGTTCAACGTCTGTGCCAACAGCAGCCTCCACGACTACGCCAAGATCTTCCCCAAGAACAACCTTACGGTGGATGTGGACATTTACCAAGGAGTAAGCACCAAGCAGGGGTGGGATTGGAAGGTAACGGTCCAGCCCCAACCGGGCTCATCGCCACGCCCACCTCGGGGTGGAGCTGTGCGAGGGAGCGGTGCCACTGGCCTAACCACACCTCGCCCCGCAGGGCGTGATCCTGGGCTGCGTCTTCGGCCCCGCTGCCCTCTACATCTGGGCGGTGGGGCTCTTAGCGGCCGGGCAGAGCTCCACCATGACCGGCACCTACGCGGGACAGTTTGTGATGGAGGTGTGGTCTGGGGCGGGATGGGAAGGGCCAAGGGTCCCAGGTCAACAGCTACACTACTGGGGGGTCAGACACCAGCCTCATTACTCCTTTAAGCAGCCCAGAGGCGCTATTTTAAGCCCCGCATTAGCGATGAGAAACCTGCAGAGAAGTGAGGCTACTGTCTCAGTAGCTCACTCACTACTGGCTGCAGACCCACGATTAATAGGAGCCTTTCCCCCAAAAGCTTAGTCTTAAGTATGCAGCTGTGGGGGAAACCCCTATTTCTTATCCATCCTCTCTCTGCCAACTAGCATCAGAGCTGCTCCCATTTCAGAGATGGAAAAACAGGGGGTTTGCCCTGGTGCGAGATGGGCTGAGGGATGACAGAGGATCCCTCCTCTGGAATCCCTAGTCCTGAACCCCATCACAAAGGTGCCCACTACCCCCACACCCCAGGGCTTCCTGAAGCTGCGGTGGTCACGCTTTGCCCGCGTGCTCCTGACTCGCTCCTGTGCCATCCTGCCCACGGTGCTGGTGGCGGTCTTCAGGGACCTGAAAGACCTGTCAGGTCTCAATGACCTGCTCAACGTGCTGCAGAGCCTGCTGGTGAGCCCATGGTCCCTGGCACCCCTGCACCTGCCGAGCTGCACAAGAACCACAGCAAACCTCCATACACAGTCTGTCCCCCACCCTTAACACTCATCAAAACACACCTTGCCTCTAAGGCTCACAGCAGTTCCCACGGGAACCACCACTGTCCCCATTTCACTGACTGGAAAACTGATGTACACCGTTAAGTGACCGGGGGCAGAGCTGGTATTCAGACTTGGGCAGTCTGGGACCAGAGCGCCCAAACGCTTTCTCCTGCTTTGAAGCCTCACAACTTTGGAAGGCACAGAGGTGGAGAGCCTGAAGGCTCTGAGTGATGAGGGGACTTGGCCGAGGGCACACAGGCAGAGCAGGACTGGAGCCCTGCTCCACTCCTCCCTTCTGGCTGCATTGTGAGGGCGGAGCCCCTCAGCCCCATCCTCCTGCTTCTCTCCAGCTTCCCTTTGCTGTGCTGCCGATCCTTACATTCACCAGCATGCCGGCTGTGATGCAGGAGTTTGCCAATGGCCGGTGAGTACCGCCCACCCCCAACCCTGGACTTTCATGGACTTTCAGTTCTGCATTTGATCCTCACACCCACTCAGAGGTAGGAATTACCAGCATCCAAAGAAGCTCATGAAGGTTAAGGAACGTGTGCAGGGTCACCCTACGATCAAGTGTGGGGAACTAGGACTGGAATCTGGGGAGGGAGGCTATTTCTAGAACCTGAGCCCCCCGCCCTCGCTGCCCCGCTCACCCCAGACTCTGCTCTTGCCAAATCGCACCGGTGTAGAGACTGGAGGGCCCAGGAGACAGGAGCGGGCAAGTGGTCTGCTGCGCCAGATCCCACAGCCCAGAGAAGGTGGCTTTGCGCATGCCCTCAGTCTCCTCCAGGCTGGCTTGGGCAGTGGAGAGAAGGAAGAGATGCAGCCAGTCCTGAGCCGCATCCCTCCTGCCCCCAGGCTGAGCAAGGCCATCACATCCTTCATCATGGCTCTGGTCTGTGCCATCAACCTCTACTTCGTGGTCATCTACCTGCCCAGCCTCCCACACCCCGCCTACTTCGTCCTTGTAGCTCTGCTGGCTGCGGTCTACCTGGGCCTCACAGCCTATCTGGTACTGCAGGGCCAGAGGGTGCCTTGGGGATGGGGGAGGCAAGGAAAGGAGGCAAAGGATGGAGGGCACTGGGGAAAGGGGATTCACCTGGGCTTCCTGGGAGGTCTTGCTCTCTCCTGGACTCATGGTCATCCCTCTCCCAGGTCTGGACCTGTCTCATTGCCCATGGAGCCACCCTTCTGGTGCACAGCTCCCATCAACATTTCTTGTATGGGCTTCTTGAAGAGTAGAAGAGGGGGAAGATCTCTGGATGAACTCCCCACCCTGTGCCTGGTTGGGGTTTGGGATGACTGGGGCAGACTGGCCTGCTGGGGTGTGTGTGAAGGCAGCAAGATGGAGTGCGAGTTTTGGAGGCAGGCCAACCTGGATTCCGTAGGAACCTCCTGTTTCCTAGGTTGGACAAGTGATTAACCTCCAGCCTCAGTATTCTCATCTGTAGAATGGGGACAACACCAAACCTGCAATGGATGTAAAACACTTTAACACAGTGCCTGACACTTGGGACTTAAAAATAATAGTAATTCCAAAAATATTTATTGAGCACCTATAGGAGTGACCTGACGGAGGGACTCAGTTGGGGCAGGACACCAGCTCCAAACCGGCACTTAGGATAATCCGATGAATGCTCAATAAATGCTAGTTCACTTCTCTCCAAAAGAGCGGGAGAGCAGAAACCCGGAAAGCACGAATCCTTGTACTCCGCTGGAGTAGCCTCAGACTTTCTGTACCACCCGCAAACGACATCCCAGGCAGTAAAACGGAGGCGCAGTTGTCCCCTCTTCAGGCACCGGGTTGTGGAACCCAAGAGTCCGTGCCTCGGAGGCTCAATTCATTTGCCATCTCCCCAGGGGACCCAGCGGCCCGGACTCCCACGCCGCCCATTTAAAGCTCCCTCCGCACTGACTCCCAGCTCCCCCTAGGGGCAGGGATGGTCCCAAGTGCCCTCACTCCCCGCCACGGCCACTTATCTCCCGGCCAAAGAGGAGGAGGCGGGCGCTCGAGCCTCGCGCCCAGGGGCCTCGGAATCCGCCCAGGAGATAGGAGGGAGGTGAGGGGGGAACCGTGTGGGCGGGGAACCCCTCCGGCCGCTGGAAGCCGCCCGGCACCCCTTCGCCCGGTGCAAGGGTTGCACTTTATAGACGCTCCCTGGGCTGTTTCTAGGCTCCCCCAAGTCCCTCTGCCTCTCCGGGTGTCTCGGACCCCAGCTCTTGAGCTGCGGAGAGCGGTGGCGAGAAGGGGCAGCCAGGCCTTTCCTTGGGTTGAGCCTGGAGCCAGCTTTGTGCCTGGAAGCACCCCCTTTTGCCCAAGATCTGGCGGGGCAAGCTCCGCGTTCAGGTTGGGGCGCTTGTTTATGCGAAGAATTTCCTCTTTCTTAAAAGGGCAACGATGCGAGTGGGGCCCTCCAGGAGGGACGGGATGGGACAGGTCTGGTCCAACCAGAGAAACGGTGGGAGAGGGTGCAGGACCTAAGTTAGAGGACCAATGTATCCTCTTCTGGGCTTGGCCCTGGAGAAGGTGGGACCCACACTAGCTGAAGAGGGGAGATGGATGGGGACCGGATAATGGGGAAAAAGAGGCATCTTCCATTACTCCTCTTTAGCTTCCTGGAGGTGTCCCCAGCCGTACCCCTGCACACCCCTCTCCATCAATTTACTATTAATTGGGTGCCATCCCTGTGACAGACGTGGGGGAGGGAGGCAAAGTCCCGAATTAAAGACATCAGCTCTCAGGTTGCTCACACTTCAGTAGAGGGAGCTAGCTACGTCCTCGAGTGGGAGCAAATCCAACATCCCGGCGAGGGAACAGCAGAAGTGTGTGTCAGTCACACCTGGAAAAGAGTGAGGCCAGGGCCAGAGCAGGTAACTCCTGAACAGGATTTTGAAAGCTGAATGGGTAAGGGGGGAGGGGGCAGCCAAAGGGAGAATGAACCTGCCAGGGGCAGGGGGGGGCAGGTGTGCCAAACAGACATGCAGCCTTGTGGGGAGTTCTTGGATCTTGTAGGGCAGGTGGGGGGTGGGGTGGGAACTCCAGAGGCATGAGCAGGCTGGCCATCTGAATAGTTAAGGCTGCCACTGAGAAGTGGGTGCAAGGAAGGCAGGGAGAAGGGACCAAAAGATCAGCTGCGGGGCTACTCTGGGCCTGGGCAAGGGGTTACCAATGAGGTCAAGCCAAGGTCTGTCATTTCTGGGCTGGGAAACTTTTACAAGGCGCTGCTCTCCACCCCCCAGTAGCTCTGGTTCTTCCTAGAGGGAGGGACTGGATGCTTCCTGGCCTCTGGGGTGGGAAGGGGCCTGGCACCAGGATTCTACCCCCTCACAAAGGGCTATGGGAGGACACCCTCCCTTTCTGCACTGACACCCCCCCCCACACACACACACTTGCTTGCCTGGGTTGGGCTTTTAGCAACCCCATTTGGCAGATGAGGAAGCTGAGGTGTTGAATGCAAGAGACAGTTGTCCACGGTTGCAAGTCAGAACCCCTCAGAGTCCTGGTGTTTCTGGACCCACAGCCCGCATCATCTGATTCCCTCTGCAGTGCAAGGAGGAAAATAACGTGGCTAAGGCGCCCTCCAGCCGCTGGAGCAGTGCAGTTCCGAAATAGCAGCTGGGTGTGGACACCGCCTCCCCTGCCTGGGAGGAAGCCCCAGGCCCAAGATCCTACTGCCTCGTACTTCTGCCAGTTCCTCGGTGTCCATAGACAAACCCCCCCCCCCACACACACACATACATGCACACACTGCAGGAGGCCTCCTGACTCCGTGTGGGAAGATACACCTGGAAGGCTTTGGAGCCTGGGAAGGTGTCCCAGGGGAAGAGGGCTTGAAGGGGGCTAGTGTTGGAGCTGGGAGGCGAGGGGGACGGGCCGTGGGTGGGCCGCGACCCTGCCGGGTGCCGTATCCATTCGGGCAGCTACTCGGCCTCCCCAGGAGAAAGCCGGCCAGGTTCCAGCCTTCAGAGAGGGAGAAACGAAAGAGAGGAAGGTGAGCCGCCCTGCTCCCGCCATGGGGTGAGGCCCGGGGTTCACTTAGTCCACCACACATTTCCTTTTGGGGTCAGTGCAAGTTGGGCGTCCGGAGATAAAGCTGACACCCCGCCCCGGGGCTCAACCGAAGGGGATGGGTCTAGGCTTGGTGGCCAGAACCCCACTTCTCCCCTCGCCAGAAGGCTGGCTCAAGTCACTTCACTTCTCCGAGCTCAGTTTCCTTATCTGTAAAATGGGAGATGTAGGGGTGAACGAGATTAGGGGGCACAGCCACAGCCGAAGCAGGACGCGGACAGAGCGCTCGTTTCACGTGGGCGGTTATTAGGATTAAATGCAACCCCGGTGGCGCTGTGGGCGCCGCACCCACGGTGTGGGCCGCCTCCTCTCTTCCCGGTCGCGGGGCACAGAGCTGGCGCGCCTTCGACCGCCGTCGCTCTCCTATCCTGCAGCCCCGGCGCGGGGCCTCTCCCCTCCCCGGCTCCCCCGCCAACCCACCCCGCCCGGGCCTGGAGGACGTGCGCGGCGCTCGCAGCAGGCGGCTGGACGGGACAGGACGCGCCCGCTCCCGCCCCGCCACCGAGGCCCTGTGGGGGAAGGAAGTGCCGGGGCGTGTTTGTCAGGGCTTGACGTTATTATTTTTAAAATAGTGAACACAAAATAGGAGAATGGAAAGAACTTCATAAACAGGAGAAACAAAAGCACCCGCACACCTTGCGGCGCAGAACACTGGAGCTTCCCTCCAGAAGAATCCGCGGGGAACAGCGGTCCCCGCGCCAGCTGGTGTCTCCGTACACCCCAACTGGAACGGGTGTTTCACATCGTACAAACAGCTGATGTCTGTGAACCCCTCTACCGTCAGAAATTGGGCCCGCAGGGATTAAGCGCCCACTGTGTGCTGGCACCTTGTGAACCCCTTCCCCAACAAGTACAGCGTGGCCAGCGTGGAGAGTAGAGGAAGGGTCTAGGAATGCCTCTTGGAGAAGGTGCCGTGCCGTCGAGGTCAGTGGGATTTGGCTCCGTGAAGGGGCTGGAAGCGCCTTCCAGGCGGAGGGAACAGCGCACACGAAGGCCCTGAGGCGCTTAGGGGCTTGGTGCCCTGCTGTGGGCGCGGACGCGCGGGGTACCCGATGGAGCAACCGGGCGAGGTCCGCAGGGAGCATTTCGGCGCAGGGTGTTGTAATTTTCACGCCCTACAGTGCGGGGCCTTCACTCGCTCAGGACTTTGCTGCGAGGCAGCCTCTGCAAGCACTGAAGACCCAGTTTGCAGACCGGAGAGCGTTATTCCCGTTTCCCAGATGAGGAAACCACGAAGCGGCTAGTCTGGGGCCCACGCACAGAGCAGAGGTGGAGCCGCGCCGCCCTCGGGCACTCCCCGGCGTGGGCGCTCGGGGCGGGTGGGGCAGGTGGGGCGGGCCCTGGCTCCAGGCGCTCGGCTGTCTGGAATGGTGAGCCGGGAGCAGGTCCTGCCACGCAGCCGCAGAGGCTCGGCCCCGCGGGCGGGCGGCAGGAAGAGAGGCGACGCCCCCTGGACCGCGGCAGGAACCCGGCCGGGCCCGCCTCCCCGCCAGCAGAGGGGAGCCGCGCCGGCCCCAGCGGTGATGAAAGCCGCGGCCGAGTCCAGGTCACGCCGAAGCCGTTGCCCTTTTAAGGGGGAGCCTTGAAACAGAGCCCGGGTTCCATGTTTGCATCCGCCTCGCGGGGAGGAAACTCCATGTTGTAACAAAGTTTCCTCCGCGCCCCCTCCCTCCCCCTCCCCCTTAGAACCTGGCTCCCCTCCCCTCCGAAGCTCGCGGGGATCCCTCCCTCCCACCCCTCCCCTCCCCCCCGCGCCCCGATTCCGGCCCGAGCCGGGGGGGAGGCCGGGCGCCCGGGCCAGAGTCCGGCCGGAGCGGAGCGCGCCCGGCCCCATGGACAGCTCGGCCGTCATTACTCAGATCACCAAGGAGGAGGCGCGGGGCCCGCTACGGGGCAAAGGTACTGGGGCCGCGCGGAGGGGGCTGCGGCCGGGGCACCGCGGGATGGGAGGAGGAAGGGGCTGAGACCCTTCCTGGGACAGTCGCCGCCGCCGCCCCGGGCGCCCGCCACTGCGGAGCTCAGAACTCCCATCCGGAGAGGGAGCGGGGAGAGAGGTTTGAACTCGCCGAGGCTCGGAGACGCGGGGCGGGGCCTGGAGCCACTAGGGTGCTCCCGAGTGCTCGAGGTGGGGAAACTGAGGCAGGGGTAGAAAGTGGGTTCCTTCCGGGTCTCCCGGACTGGCATTGCGCGTTGCCCGATAGCCACCCCCTCCCCCCCCGATTGGCGCCAATGAGGCTGAGAGATGGGGGGGTTGAAGAGGGCGCCTTCAGGCCACCCGGTGAGGCTCCGCCCCGGGCCGCGGTCTAGTTGGGTCGCCTGAGGGGGCGCCGAGGTGACAGCGGGCTGGGGAGGGTTGGAAGGATCTCCCGCCAATACAGAGCTACGATCCCAACAAACTTCCGCGTCGCGCGTGGAAGCACTGAGCTCCTGAGGGGCACAAGAGTGGGGCAACCACTTCTACGGGTACCTAGCGCACCCGCGAGTTCTTTGCATCGGGCTGAGCACCAGGCACCCCGGCTGCAGGCCCTTGGGTGCCGGGCTTGTGCACACACGCACCGACCGGGTAAGCGGTGCAGCCCGCCCGCCTCGGCCGGGCCCCCCGGGGGCTGGAGGGTCTAGGCTGGGTGTCTGCCCCTCCCTGTGCCGGTGTTGACCCCGGAGGCTAGGAAGCCCCTCCAGGTTCGCCCAGCTCTGGCCAGGGTCTAGCTCCGCCCCAAGGCAGGGGGCCCGGTAGAGGGGCGGTGGAGGGGCGGTGGAGGGGCGGTGGAGGGTGGGCCCGTCAATCAGGCGGCGGATGCCCGGCTCTAGGTCGGAGGCCTGGGCGGGGCGAGGGCGGAGGAGGCGGGGCCGGCAGCTGGCCGCGGGACACTGGCTCCAGGCCCCCGCTCCCTGCCTCTGCGCCCAGCCTCCGTGAGGACTTTGGACCCACGTGGGCGGAAAGGATGGGAGCAGGGCGGGAGAGGACGGCAGGGCTCCAGGCCCCAACTCTCCCGGGTTAGGGGCCCCAGCGAGCAGGGGCTGCTCAGGTAAGGTGGGTGTCTGGAGGCATCCCCGGTGGGGCTGAAACCACAGGAGGGATGAAGTTTGGTAGGAAAAGAGAAAGCCCACGGAGAGTAGCCAGCCCGCGGCCGGATGAGGGGGGCTTTGTGACCACACTGGGAGGATCTGTGGGTACCAGAGGAGTGGCCTGGAGTCCAGGCTGTCAGGAGTTCTCATCTGGGCATGGACGCACGACTCTGCGGGCTAGGGTGCACACCTCCACCTCGAGCCTCTGCTTCAGGTGACCAGAAGTTAGCGACTTCTCAGAAGCCCCGGAGCCGGGGCATTCTCCACTCGCTTTTCTGCTGCGTCTGCCGCGACGATGGGGAGGCCCTGCCGGCGCACAGTGGGGCGCCCCTACTGGTGGAGGAGAACGGAGCTGTCCCCAAGGTGCGTGGTGGCCCCGGGCGGGCATCAGGGCTCAGGCTGGGGCGGGTTTCGGGGAAGGGGCTTTTCACGACCTGTCTGCAGGCCATATAAGGTAGGGAGGGCTCCCCTCCCAAGCGCTGCGCCCTCCCTCCCAGGCCTTCCCAGCCTGGCCCTGAATGCCCTTAAGATTGCCACCCTGGCGAGGGTCCCTCAGCCAAGGGAACTCCGGATTTCCCCTATAAGATTGGAAGCTTTTCTCTCCCTTGGCTTCCCAGGTGGAGAAGTGAGGCCTCCAGCCAGGCGGCCTGCCCCTGCCCCCCCCCCAGTTGGGGGCGGGGGCAAAGCTGGGAAGGAGGTGGCCTCTCCCCACCATCCCTGTGTCTCCTGGCATAGAGGGCTGGGGGAGGGAAGACCCATGTAGGAGAAATGATGGGGCCTTAGGAGAGGCGCTCCCAACTACTTCACCCATCCCTGCAGCAGACCCCAGCCCAGTACCTGCTCCCAGAAGCCAAGGCCCAGGATGTGGACAAGATCTGTGTGGTCATCGACTTGGACGAGACCCTGGTGCACAGCTCCTTCAAGGTGGGCCCTGCCCAGCAGCCCTCAGCTCCCTGGGTCTCTTGAGGGGGCATTCCCTGGACTTGGGGCTGGGGTCGTCTCTGCAGGCCCCGCCCCAGCAGCTCCTTTTCCCCCCACAGCCAGTGAACAACGCCGACTTCATCATCCCTGTGGAGATTGATGGGGTGGTCCACCAGGTGAGGGGCCGGGTGTGGGGGGAGGCGGCGGGCTTGGCACCTGCCTTCCAGACCCCAGGCTCCTCTCATCAGTTCTGAGAACCCCAGGTGGGACTTGGCTAGAGGTGGAACATAAGGGCCCACAGGGTGTGAGACTTTCGCCCAGGATGACACAGACCCTCGGGGACTTGGCCCGACTCCAAGGCCTGTAGGGAGTGGGGCTCCTCCTCGGCGCCCCCTTGCCCCCCTTGCCCGGGACCCAGTTCAAGTAATTCAGGATAGGCTGTGTGCTGTCCAGCCTGTTCTCCATTACTTGGCTCGGGGGCCGGTGCCCTGCAGCCTCGGGGTGAGGGGGCCGCCCTCAGGCCCCTTCGTTTGCCTAAGGCCATGGTGGGGCAAAGACTGGGAATTAGTGGTTCCCCACGAGGTAGGACCTGAAGCTAGAAGTTGGAGGTTCATTTTGATCCCCTTCTGGAAGGACAGGTGCTGGCCAAGTGGAGCCCGTGGGCCCTGGGACCAGCCTCCCTCCTGTGTTCCTCGCTCTGCTCCCTCCCTGTCCTCAGCTGGGCACACCCCTCTACCCCCCACACCCCACCCCCTGCCTGCGCCAGCAGTCCCCTCACCGGCCCACCCCCTAGGTCTACGTGCTGAAGAGGCCCCACGTGGATGAGTTCCTGCAGCGAATGGGCGAGCTCTTTGAGTGCGTGCTGTTCACCGCCAGCCTTGCCAAGGTGAGCCCCCCCCCAACCTCTCCGAAGGGCTCCTGGGGCCACCCACTTCCCCTCCGCCTCCAGCCTGCAGTCAGATGGACCTGTGGGTCCCCTTTGGGCCTGGATGACCCATGTTCCACTCTATAGTACGCAGACCCAGTAGCCGATCTGCTGGACAAGTGGGGGGCCTTCCGGGCGCGGCTGTTTCGTGAGTCCTGCGTCTTCCATCGGGGGAATTATGTGAAGGACCTGAGCCGGCTGGGCCGAGACCTGCGACGGGTGCTCATCCTGGACAACTCGCCCGCCTCCTACGTCTTCCATCCAGACAACGCCGTGAGTACTGGGCAGGACCAGGTTGGGGGACCGAGAGCCAAGAAGAGCGTCCAGCCGCGGGGGCCTCCTTGGTCTCCCCACTGCTGTGCTGGGTGTGTCTGGGGCCTGATGCCCTCCTGGTCATCTGTCCTTCCTGCCCTCGGGGACCTGTGCCTTCCCACCCCCCACCCCCACACACATCCACTGCTGCTGCAGCTTTTCGGACCTTACTGATCATTCCATCCGCTTGCTTGGAGGGAGAGGCCACCCACCAGGGCCGGGGGAGGGGATGCCTGCTGCGTCCTGGAGCAGTTTCAGTTTCTGAAAATCACCAGTTGTGACTGAGTCTTGGGTCCCAGAAACAATGTAGTGGGTCCTTGTTGGAGTTTTAAAAAAACAAAAGAGAATAGAAAATATCGGAGGGCTTTGCCCCCGAGAAGGGTAAGTATCACTTTATAAAACCGGCAGTTTATCGTATAGGTAAATGGGATTCACGCTGGGTTGCTGTCAGAAATGTTTGAAAATCTCGAGTCAGGGGCTCTCCGGGGGGTGGCCCGCCAAACAGTGGGCTCCCGGGGCTGGTCTGGACCTCCTGCGCCTGGAGCCGCCTGCCCTCCTTACGGCTGCCCATCCCTCTGCCCAGGTACCGGTGGCCTCCTGGTTTGACAACATGAGCGACACGGAGCTCCACGACCTTCTGCCCTTCTTCGAGCAGCTCAGCCGCGTGGATGACGTGTACTCAGTGCTCAGGCAGCCACGGCCAGGCAGCTAGTGAGGTGCCCTGGGGCCACGACCGGCCCCTGACCAAGGCCCACACCCCTCCCACGTGGACTTGTCCTTGCGAAAACCCAGCAGCGGTGGCCCACCTCGGCCCTCAGCGTCATGGGGAAGTGGGCCCTCCCCGCCTGCCCTGCCGTGGCCAGGCTGCGCCAAGAGCAATGAGCCTGTGGGTCCCTGTGTCAGTGCCTTAGAACCTCCTCCTCCTCCTCCTCGAGGGACCTACGGGGCCCTGTGGGGCACTCCCCCTCCCTCTCTCTCTCTTTGCTGCCATGTTTCTTTGCTGCCAAATCGGGCCCTCTGGCCCTTTCTGGTTCTTCTTGGGGGAGGGGCAGGCTTCCTGCTGCCCCATGCCTTGGGCCCCCAGCCTGGGAACGGTGGACATCAAGTGCCTTCCTTGCATAGAACCCTTTTTGCCCTGCCCTGTTTTCCCAGGGCCGTGATCGGGTCGGCTCTGGCCTGGGGACAGTGTCCACATGGCTGCAGTCTAGGCTGGCAGGGGCGAGGAATCAGTCTCCCCACCTCCTCCCTTGGGACTGGTACAGCCCCCACCCCCCCAACTGATCTCTGCCTCCTAGGAGGGCGGGGAGGGGAGATCTGTTATCACTTGGTGAAGGGAATGGGGTGTGTCCTGCGGGACCCCAGAGTCCAGCTTCTCTAGGCTCAGCAGCAGCTGGAAGCTGCTTCCCACACCGAGCCCTGACCTCTCACATCTGCCTTAACCACACCAAGGCCCTGGGGCCACCACCCCAGCCCTGATGTGCGGGCAGAGGCAGGACCCGTTTGTGGTGCCATATAAATATGTATATGTGTATATAGATTTTTAGGGGAAGGGGAGAGGGAAGGGCCAGGGTGCAGAGACACCCCCCCCCAGTCCTTCACCCCTTTCCTGGACCCATAAATTGTGGGGAGGGAGGGAAAGGATTTTTACATTTTTTAAACTGCTATTTTCTGAATGAAACAGGCTGGGCCAAGGGGCCCCAAGCCCTGTCTTCTGCCCCTCACACCCTCTTTGCTCCAATTATTCATTCACTGAAAACACATCAGCACATTCTCTGTGCCCAACGCTGTGCTAGGCCACCTAGCAGCTGAGTGCGTGGAGGTCTCTGCATCTCATTGGTGCCCTCCCCCACCCACTCCATACTTCACTGGTGCCTTTAGGGGAGCTGTAGGAGGTGAGACCCTTCTTGGGGGGTTTGGGGGTCTCCAGGAAGCCTGGCCAAGCTGTCCCCATTCCCCCTGTGCCAACCCATCCCCTGTCCCGCTTCCCCCGCCCCCCCACTACTAGCTGGGGGCAGCTCCCAAGACATCCTGCCTTCCAGCTCTGACTTCTTTATCTGGAACCCCTTCCCCAAAATGCTGAGTCTGGAGATGAAGGCCTTGGGCTCTCCCCCAGGGCTTAACGGTTAAGGGGACCCATATACCAGTGCCAAGGGGGTTGTCTAATGGAGATATCATAGCCCCTCCGCCCCAGAGAGCTGGGGGTGGAAGGGAGGACAAGGTTGGCCAGAATCAGGTGACCTTCCCATTTAAGTGCCTTCTCTGTGACTGAGAGCCCCACAGTATGACAAGAACTAAAAATGCAAGACCCCCATCCAGCCTCTGTGGTCACTGAGGGGACGTTGAAGGGGGGGGGGGGTGTCCTCAGGCCACACCCTCCAGGGATGTGGAGGGAGGGGCTGCCCTGGGCCCCCGGGGGCTTGAAGTGTGCAAGTGTGAGCTGGGCTCACAGTGGTGAGTGGACCCGAGCGCACTGCTGTACTATTTAATTATTCTACGTCTCGTAGCCTGTTACCTGACCTGCAAAATGGAGAAATGCCTTCTTTGCAGAGTTGATTAAATGCCAGCACGCGGAGGGCTCGCTAGTATTAGCTGTAAAGTAAAGCTGGGCTGCGTCCATAGGGGAGGCACCAGGAAGGTCTTTGCAGGCGGGAGGGGTGTGGCCTCTGTCCCCCGGTAGTAGAAGGGAGGGGCTGCGGCGGGCCCCGAGCAGGGCGTGGGGGGCGGGGCGAGTTCCTGGGAAGCCAAGTTCAGCGCCAAACCGAAGAACTTTGGCGGAGGCGTCAAGGTCTCTGGGGAGACGGTGGGCCCGGCGCTCGGTCTCCTTGACCTCCGCACCTCTTCCCCCCCACGGCCCCTCAGTACCTACTGGCCGTGCCCTTGCACGAGCCTCCGGCCCACTTCCTGCCTCCGCCCCTCCGACCCGGGCAGCACTTCCTTTGCAAAACCGGGCAGCCCCAGGCCCTGGCAGGAAGTGCCTTCCCGCCCCTCCCCGCCCTCGCCTGCTTCTCAGGGTGGCCGCTAGAGGCCTCTCTGTCCTCGGCGACTCCAGCCTGCTCTTCCCCCCCAACACGGCGGGGGGGGAGGGGAGCTGGAAAGATGGGGGCCATCATCGTTTACCTACCTCCCGGGGGTGGGGCAGTCTTTCCCCCAATACACATAAACACACTGGAGGGAAGGGAGACCTGCCCTTCCTGAAGTTGGTCTCTGTCCCCCCAGCTCTGCCTACCCTGCCCCCACACCCCCCCCTCATCCCCATACCTTGTGAATCCAGCCTCAAGTCGGCCTCCTCGCGCCCCAGATGCTGGTCCGTCCCCCAAGTCGGGGGTTGGGGGGACGACCTCAGCGTGTGACAGCTCTGGAAAGCACCGATGTGGAAAGAGAAGCCCACAGCTCCCAACCGCCCCACTCTGAGCTGGAGTCCGCGGGGGCAGGACAAATACCCAATCCTCTCTGCCTCTGCCTTCCTCCTACCCCCAGCACTGCTTTCCTGCTCTCCCAGTAAACACTGGTTACCCCTAAGATTTGCATCCAAGGGGCCCTGACATGCAAGGGAGTCGCCCAGGGTTCCCAGCTCTGAATGAGATCACAGCCAGTCTCTCCCCACCACCACCCACACAGCCTTCACCCACGTGGAGTTCAACTTAACCACAGGTATCTGCATTCACTGTGTGCTGGGCATGATGCCAGGACCCAGGGACACCCCACAACTGGGCCATCCCTCTGCTTTCGAGGAACCCACACCCCAGTTCTGAGAAAGACACCTGAGCAGACTAAAACCTGAAATGCAGAGGGCCTGGGTGCCTCAGATGATTAAGCGGCTGCCTTCTGCTCAGGGTCATGATCTCCAGGTCCTGGGATGGGGCCCAGAGCCCTCTGTCTGGCTCCCTGCTCAGTGGGGCGACTACTTCTGTCTTTCCCTTCACCTCTCCCTCTTCTCCTGCACTTACATGCTCTCTCAAATGAATAAATGAAAAATTTTTAAAGATTATTTATTTGACAGAGAGAGAGAGAGATCACAAGTAGGCAGAGAGGCAGGCAGAGAGAGAGGGGGAAGCAGGGGCCCCGCTGAGCAGAGAGCCCCATGCCGGGCTCCATCCCAGGACCCTGGGATCATGACCTGAGCCAAAGGCAGAAGCTTTAACCCACTGAGCCACCCAGGCGCCTCAATAAATGAAATATTTTAAAATAAATATATAAATGAATAAAACCTGAAATGCAATCAAAGCCGAGAGAGAGAGAGAGAGAGAGATTGAGAGAGAGAGCGAGAACACAGAAGGTAGGGAGTACAGGCAGCACCTCAGCCCAGGTGGGATGGCCTGGGAGCGGACATGCTTCTTGCTGCCTTGTGGCTCAAAGGAGTTTGGGAAGGAGGAGCAAAGGAGTAAAGGCGTAAAGGTGGCCCAAGCAAGGAGGGGCATCAGGAAGGAAGCGGGATGTCAGGGAACTGCCAGGAAGTGTGGAAAATGAGAATTTTGGAACGTCACACAAGGGAGAAAGGATGGGAAATGGTGCTGGAGACAGGAGGAGAGGCCAGATCATGCAGATCCTTAGGCAGTCCAAGGGAGTGTGGCTTCTTATGGGCAGTGGGTGCCATTGAGGAACACTGACTAGGTGGAGCAGTACTCAATGGCAGCAGCTGAACTTTGGGAGCTCAACCAGGGGGTCCAGTGACATGAGGCCATATGGGGAGACCACAGCCATGGTCTCAAACATGGAGGGCAGAAGCCTGGGTGAGCCAGGGGTGAAGTGAAGAAGAGGATAGAAAGGATGGTTGTGAGAGACGAGATAAACTTGGCCGGAAGCTGTGGCTGCTTGGCTTGGAGGCTGGGGGCAGGGATGGCTGGGAGGGAGGAAGGTTTTGGAGATGTCAGCAGTGAGAATGTATCTAACGGGAGCCTGGTATGGGCAGATATTCACTATTCGCTTGTTACACACACAGGAGTCAAGGGTGCAGGGGAGCGGGCACCTGATAAAACGCAGCTGGCAGGGGTAAAAGCTGGTACAACCTCTTTGGAGAGCAATTTGACATTAGTGATCAAAATTACTTTTGAGGGGTGCCTGGGTGGCTCAGTGGGTTAAGCTTCCAACTCGATTTTGGCTCAGGTCATGATCTTGAGGTCTTGAGATCAAACACCCCTTCGGGACTCCTCTTGCTCAGGGAGGAGCCTGCTTGAGCTCCTCTCTCCCTCTGTCCCTCCCCCAACTTGCGCTTTCTCTCGCTCTCTCGCATAAATAAATAAACCTTTAAAAATTATTATTATTAGTTTTAAAGTTTATTTATTTGACAGTGAGAGAGAAAGCGAGAGAGGGAATACAAGCAGGGGAAGTGGGAGAGGGAGAAGCAGGCTTCCCCACTGAGCAGGGAGCCCAATGCGGGGCTCGATCCCACAATCCTGGGATCAAGACCTGAGCCAAAGGCAGATGCTTAATGACTGAGCCACCCAGGCGCCCCTAAAAAATTATTTATTAAATTCAGATACTTTCTTTTTTAAGATTTTATTTATTTATTTGAGAGAGAGAGATATCCCGATGCGGGACTCTATCTGGGGACTCGATCTGGGAACTCCGGAATCATGACCTGAGCCAAAGGCCGTCACTCAACCAACTGAGCCACCCAAGTGCCCTGCAGATACCTTTTTTTTTTTTTTTCCTGCAGATACCTTTTGATCCAGCAATTCCACTTTTAGGAATTTGTGCTGTGTATAAAATGTACGTAGTATAGACTTGTATGCATAAGGATGTTAATTGCATCCTTGTTTGTGATAGCAAAACACTTGACATTAACCTGAGTGACAGCCAGTAAGGGACTGGTTAAATAAGTATTGCTGTATCTATAGCAGAGAGTACCACCTAGTCTTGAAAACCAGTGAGTTGGAACTATTTGAGCAGCTATAGAATGTTCTCTGGGACAGATGACCGGTAAATGAAACAAAGCAAGAGTCCTAACAATGGCGATGGTGTATTCCCATAAAGGAGAAGTACAGAAACAGACACAAATATATACTTGCTTATCCTCCCATCGGGGACACAAGAAATGAGAACTGTTCCCAATTCGGGGAACAGGGCTGGGGGACTGGGTGGGATTCCTCTACCATGGAAGGGACACATTTTATTACACACCTAATTTGAATTCTTTAAGCCAGGCATGTTCATTAATTTTTAAAAATAAAAATCGGTTGAAAATATATAACGCAGCTTCCTAAATACAATATCAAAGATAGAAATCATAGATTCCATTTCTTTCCTTCAAACATTCTTGGCAAAGCCTAACAGGTACCTGGCACTAGGGTTTGGCAGTGGGCTAACAGACGTGGTGAGGAAATCAGGTGTTGAAAAAGCAATTACAGAATGAATATTATAAAAGAAGGAGTCGGGGCGCCTGGGTGGCTCAGTGGGTTAGGCTTCCGCCTTTGGCTCAGGTCATGATCTCAGGGTCCTGGGATCAAGCTTTCTGTTCAGCGGGGGGCCTGCTCCCTCCCCCCCTCGCCTGCCTCTCTGCCTACTTGTGATCTCTGTCAAATAAACAAATAAAATCTTAAAAAAAAAAGAAGAAGTAAAAAGTGGTAAGTAAGGAATTTAAGACTTTCATGCTTCTGGTGTCAAACTGTCACCCCAAGATGACTCCTAATTACAAAGGGAAGAATGTGCCTTTACGGAACCTAATCAAGATGTTAGATGTACTTTCGGTTTGTGGGCAATACTGGGGGAAGAGGAACAAATTAAATAATACACAAGGAAAGAGGGGTGCCTGGGTGGCTCAGTGGGTTAAGCCTCTGCCTTCAGCTCATGATCTCAGGGTCCTGGGATCGAGTCCCGCATCGGGCTCTCTGCTCAGCAGGGAGCCTGCTTCCCCCCTCTCTCTGCTGCCTCTCTGTCTACTTGTGTCTCTCTCTGTCAAATAAATAAATAAAATCTTTTAAAAAAATACACAAGGAAAGACTCAGACAAATCCCCAATGTGAACACACGACAAGACATGTGTCCTTGACTGGGATAAATCAACATCAGGACAAAAGAGGAGGACTGTTCTAGATTTACAAAATACTGAGAAGACGTCCTTCTCAAAGGAAATGCAGGATCTTAATTTGATCATGAGTCAATAAAGCCAGTGGTTAGAGTCCTTGTGGGACCAATGGCAACATTTTAACTATGGGCTGGATAGAAGATGATGTTAGAAATTACTGTGAACATTCTCAGGTGTGAAAATCACATCATCGTTACAGAGAATGCCCTCATTCTTAGGATAACGTGTGATAAACATTTTGGGTTCAAGCATCATGATATCTGCAAATTACTTCCAAATATACCAACTTCCATTAACTCTGGAATCCTTGAGTGTTGAGTATTATATTGTTGTGCTATTATTTACACTTTTCTATATATTCAACATTCACCATAAGAAAGAAATGGGGAATTATTTTTTAAAAGATTTTATTTATTTATTTGACAGAGAGAAAGAGATCACAAGTAGGCAGAGAGGCAGGCAGAGAGAGAAGGAGAAGCAGCAGGCTCCCCGCCGAGCTGAGAGCCCCATGTGGGGCTTGATGTAGGGCTCAATCCCAGGACCCTGAGATCATGACCTGAGCCGAAGGCAGAGGCTTTAACCCACTGAGCCACCCAGGCGCCCCTGGGGAATGATTTTTTAAGACCTATGTTCCCCCAGTAGGAACTCTCCTGCACTGTTGAGGGGAATACCAAGTGGTGCAGTCACCTTGTGGAAGATGGTATGGCGGTTCCTCAAAAAATTCCAAATTGAACTACCCTATGACCCAGTAATCACACTGCTGCGTACTTACCCAAAGAATACAAAAACACTCCATTAAGGGATCCCTATGTTCATGGCAGCATTATTTAAAAAGCCAAATTATGGAAGCAACCTAAGTCTCCACTGATAGATATGTTTATCTCTATATACACAATGGAATATTGATCATCCATAAAAAAAATGAAATCTTGCCATTTGCAACAACATGGATGGAGCTGGAGAATATAAATACGAAATAAGCAAGTCAGAGAAAGACCATTAGCCTATGACTTCACTCATATGTGAAATTTAAGAAGCAAAACAAATGGGGTGCCTGGGTGGCTCAGTGGGTTGGGGCCTCTGCCTTCGGCTCAGGTCGTGATCTCAGGGTTCTGGGATTGAGCCCAGCATCCGGCTCTCTGCTCAGCAGGGAGCCTGCTTCCCCCTCTCTCTCTGCCTGCCTCTCTGCCTACTTGTGATCTCTGTCTTTCAAATAAATAAATAAAATCTTAAAAAAAAAAGAAGCAAAACAAATGAATAAAGGGGAGGGAAAAAAAGGGGCAAACCAAGAAACAGACTCTTTTTTTTTTAAGATTTTATTTATTTATTAATTTGATAGAGAGAGAGAGACAGAGATCATAAGCAGGCAGAGAGTCAAGCAGAGGCAGAGAGAGAAGCAGGCTCCCCACCAAGCAAGGAGCCCGATGCGGGGCTCGATCCCAGGACCCCGAGATCATGACCCGAGCCGAAGGCAGCGGCTTTAACCCACTGAGCCACCCAGGTGCCCCAAGAAACAGACTCTTAAATCTAGAGAACACACTGCTGGTTGGGGGGGGTGGCGGGGGGGGAGAACATGTGATGGAGAAGAAGGAGTGCGTGCAAGTGATGTGATGAGCACTGGGTCATGTATGAAAGTGTTAAATTGCTTTATACATCTGAACCTGATATAACACTGTACATGAACTACACTGGAATCAAAATTAAAAACAAACAAACAAAACATATGTTCTCCCAAACAATCTTGAGGCTAAATTAAAAAGACAAGAAGCAAGGGGTGCCTGGGTGGCTCAGTGGGTTAAGCCTCTGCCTTTGGCTCAGGTCATGATCCCAGGGTCCTGGGATTGAGCCCCACATCGGGCTCCTTGCTTAATGGGAAGCCTGTTTCTCCCTCTCCCATTCCTCTGCTGTGTTCCCTCTCTTGCTCTGTCTCTCTCTGTCAAATAAATAAAATCTTTGGGAAAAAAAAATAAAATATTTCTTTAAAAAAAAAAAGGCAAGAAGCAAACCGGAGAAAAGTACAAAGCATAAACGATAGGCAGATTACCAACCTTAATACATTAAAATATAAACAACTCAACAAATTAATTAAAAACTCACAAAGGAAGATGTCGCCAAAATATATACATCTTAAAATGGTCTGTTCCACTGGTAATCAAAATAGCATAAATCAACAAACACAATGACTATTTTCTTTTTGGCAGTCAGACTGACAGAAATTTTCTTAAAATCTGGAGCCCGGTGCTGGGGAAGATGTCGAGAAACAGGCAGTCTTCTGGGCTGCAGGTCATACAAGAAATTAATGTGACTTTTTCAGAGACCGATTTGCCTGTTCACGTCCTTGATCCAACAATTCCAATTTTAAGAGTTCATCCCAAAGAAGTAAGAAGGGATGCAAGCCAATGGCAAGGATTTAGCAGTAAGGGGGTGCCTGGCTGCCTCAGTTGGTTAAGCATTTGCCTTTAGCTCAGGTCACTGTCCCATCGTCCTGGGATTCGTGACCTTGGGCTCCCTGCTCAGCGAGGAGCCTGCTTCTCCCTCTCCCTCTGCCCCTCCCCTCTGCCTGTGCTCACTCTCTCTCTCAAGTAGATAAATAAAATCCAGAAAATAAGAAAAAAGATTCAGCAATAAGAATACTTACCACACTGGGACGCCTGGGTGGCTCAGTTGGTTGGGCAGCTGCCTTCGGCTCGGGTCATGATCTCAGCGTCCTGGGATCGAGTCCCACATCGGGATCCTTGCTCAGCAGGGATCCTGCTTCTCCCTTTGCCTCTGCCTGCCACTCTGCCTGTGTTTGCTCGTTCTCTCTCCCTCTCTCTGACAAATAAATAAATTTTAAAAAAATTATAAAAAAAAGAATACTTACCACAGCATTCTTTGTAGTATCAAACAAATGGATATAATTTGGAAGTCCGATAATGAACTACTGGTTTTATAAACTATGCTCTCTAATGGGTTATTGTGAGACAATTAAAATGCCGTTGAGAAGTAACATATAACATGTCACCATAAAAAGGATAAGTAGAAAAACAGATATTAGATACATAGAGTACACACTCACAGCATATGTACTTGAAAGAAATCCTCAAAAATCACTTGAAAGAGATACTCCACAATAAATCACCGATTTATTTGTAGATTATCTCTCTAGTGAACTTGTAAATAAGTTTTTCCTTTCCTTTTTGCCTGTCTGCATAATTGAATGAATATAGACTCCTTTTTAAAAAGATTTTATTTATTTATTTATTTATTTATTTATTTATTTATTTCAGAGAGAGACAGAGCACGAGCAAGGGAAGGGGCAGAGGGAGAGGGCAAAGCAGACTCCCACTGAGCAGGGAGACCCATGCAGGGCTCCATCTTAGGACCCCGGGATCATGACCTGAGCTGAAGGCAGACGCTTAACTGACAGAGCCACCCAAGCCCCCCTAGACTCCTTTTCATGCAAGAGAAAAGATGTTCTTTTAAAAAGCAAAGTAGCACCTGCCGTGTGTTTACTCCATTTGCAGACTGTTGGTGAGCATGCTCCCACGTGCACACACACCTGCACTGGGCCTCCAGAATCGGGGAAGCGGCTGCCCTCACCCCACCTGCTCCATCTCTGTCCTCCAGAGCACCAGCGGTTGGAGGGGACAGGAGGCTTCCTGCACAGGTGAGGGTTGGGGGCCGCTGCTCAAGGTGCTGATTTGTCGGCTTTTGCGGACTTCAGAGAAAAGACCCACCCCGGAAAGACTGCCCTGGTTTCCCGTCATCAGTAAGGATCAGGGCTTGGAAATGGAAGCATTGGCTTCTGGGAGAAAGTGGCAGAGTCCAAAGGCACTGATTTATGGCAGCTAATAAACCACCAGGTGGAGTCAGTGCCCCGGAAGGGGATGGGGCAAGAAGATCACCCATGCCCCCTCTGAGTAAGTGGCTCCCCGAGTGAAGGAGACCTGTACCAGCGTCAGGGTCCCTTCCATCTCAGAGGGGTCGCAGGTGTGAATCCCTGGGCCTTCCTCCCTAAGTCCTGCCCTAGGAGCCTTTTTCCCAGGGAATGAGGGAGGACTGTGGAGATTCCTCATCTGCGCTGGGAGGAGGAAGGGTCCAGGCTCCCCTGCCTTCCCTGGCCACTTGTGCCAGCCACGCGCAGTGAGGCCCCGAGTCTTGGGCAGAAATGTACCCTATTCCTGGAAGCTTGCTCACGCCCAATCAAGGGTGGGGCCTGTTGGCTCTGGCTGTCAGGCTGTCGCTGGGCTCCACCAGCTCCCAGAGACCTGGCGGACACCTGCCTCCCCAACCCCCACCCATTCTCTCTCTCTCTCTCTCTCTCTCTCTCTCTCTCTCTGGGGCCCTATCTTCCCTTATATGGTGAAGGCAGTTCCTAGAGGAGGGGGGGTGGTGGGGACAAAGGTCGCTCTCCTGCAGCCAGCTTGCCACAACTCCCTGAGACCTCCCAGGTGGCAGCTGCCTCCCCTGGACAGGTAAGGCAACCCTGTGGGACACTGGGACGGCAGGCTGTGGGAGACGACAGGACAGGGGTCCCGGCTTCTCCCTGGCAATGTAGGGCCTCCTTAGCACCTTGGAGCGGAGGTGAGGGAGGGGCTTGGCTTTCTGGAGCGTCTGGAAAGAGCAGGAGGCACAGTGCTGCTTCCTGGGCCTCCAATGAAAGAATTTTTCAGTTTCCACTCTAGACAACTGCTCATTCAGAGGCACACCTGATGCTAGCTTCACCTCAGGTGTCCAGCCATCCCGATTGCTCTGAATGGGGACAATCTGGAGACACAGGACTTTGAGATTTAAAATTTGGACACTCCTGGGCAAACCAGGACCAGTCACCCTGACCTCACTCTGCCTCCCTTTCCCCTGCCCCACCCCGTTTCTCTGCCCATTTGTTCTTTATCTGAAACCGTTTATTTCTTTGTGCTGCCATTCCCCGTGATACTGCTGGGGCCTCGGCACCCTTGGGTCCTCGGGTGTGAGCAGCAGCCATCAGGAATTGAATGGACAAAGGCAGAGAGAGGCAGGGGGCTGGTGACTGGCAGGGCCCTTTTGGCCCTGATCCATGCTTGGCCCCCCCAGGCATGTGCTTCTGTCCCATCTCCCCTCCACCAGGACTCGCCATCTGGCCTTACCAGCCACGGTGGCCGAAATGGGTTGGCAGGGGGAGGTAGGAGCCAAGTCCAGACCAGGATCCTGGGACATCTGGTCCACCCCTTCCCAGAATGCCTGTGAAGACATCCCAGGTCTTCGAGGGAGAGAATCTGCAGGCTAGGACGCTAGGGTGTGTCCTCTCTCCCCGCTCTCCTGGGCTTGGGGAAGCAGGAGGCTGTCCTGGGTCTTAGGGCCTGCGGCATCCCTGTCTAGCTCATAAGAGCATGACTGGGGACTGAGAGCAGTGACAGCTCCCCGCAGGTCTCTGACCTGGAACATTGAAGACAACGGGGCGGTAGTTAAGCAAGGAATGATGGGACTTGGGGGAGCAGGAGCCCTATCTCCCGAGAGGGCTCCAACATGGTCTACCCCTTCCATTCCACCGTTCTGACTTTAAGCTCTGGGAACATTTGTTGAGCATCTATTATGTGCTAAGAGCTGGGGAGCTACACAGATGACATTGTTTAGGTCCTTGACCTTGGAGACCTCAGACTTAGAAACAGATCCTTTCATCACCATGTGGTCAAGGGGTCAAGAGAGGCATGGGTCCAGGGTGCCTTGGAGCCCTCGGGAGGGGCCCTTGGTCTAGCCTGAGGATTCTGGGAAGGTCTCCTGGAAGAAATAAGAACTAAACTGAGTCTAGAGGAGCATGTAGCATTTAGCCATGTGAGGAAAGGTGGGGAGGGCATTTGGTAAAGGGAAGAGCAGGGGTAAGGACATAGGGGAAGGGGGAGAAGCAGCCTGGGAGGACCAAGGCAAGCAAAGCAGTACAGGATCACTAGAAGGCAGCGAGTGAGCAGAGAGAGGTAGGGGGAGCGTTGGGGGCAGGCTGGAGAAACATTCAGGTGGACAGAGGGGCAGGAGAGGAAGGGCTCCAGGGTGTTGCACAGGTAACTGACTTTGGGGCCTGGGAGGAATGGTGCCCTTCCTCAAGTAGGAGGCAGAGAATACTGGGGACCAGAAGGGAGGGGGTTAGCCAGCAAACTCCAGTTGAGGGACAAGGCAGTGCATACCCAAACCTGGGGCCATACTATGGGCATGGGGAAGTGAGGAGCCCATAATCCTCCTACCAGATCAGAAGCGACAGCCTCTCAGGGGAGGACTCACCCGGGGTGGGGTGCAGGGGTGTTTGCTCGGACCAACACAGATGAAAGCAGGAGCTGTTGGAGAGCATCTGGGAGGGTACCTTTGGAGTATGAGCTCACCTCTCAGGGCCGCCCCCCTCAGGATCCCCTTGCCCCCCACCCCAGTGGAGGCTCCCCCTTCCCAGTTCAGGCTTCAGGAGGTCCCGAATCCTGATTTTCCTCTAGGGAGGGATGCTTATCCAAGTCCCTGCTCCCCCAAATCTCCACTCATCTGATGGGCAAGAAGTGACTCCTCCTGTCTACTGTCAATTCCTCTTGCTGTTCACTCCTAGGATCAGAGCGTGCCCTAGAGGTCATCTAGCTGACCTGACCCTCCCCCCATCCCTAGATGAAGAACTGGGACTCATGTTCATTCAGCTAGGGAGTGCCAAAGAGTCTGTCTCGGAGAAAAGGAGATGTAGATCAAGGTGGAAAATGAAGTAACACAGAAAAACTTTTTCTCCTTTGTACCCAAACTGGTCCTACTGGCCCAGGAGTCCTGGGAACCTGTGGTCTCTGTGGGTTGAGATATGCCTCAGAGAGGGGCCATGGCCCACAGGGGCATTGGACAGGATCCAGGCACCAGGGGTTCCAACAAACACAGTGCTGGTGACTGGACCTGGTCCCCTTCGCTGCCAGAGGGGGTGCTAATCAGAGGCTGGGCAGGGAGACCTTGCCCCAAACTCCAGAATGCCAGGGAGAGAGATCACCCCTCAGGACTCAGAAGAGGGTGTTTCCCAGCAGTAAAGGACCAGGTCATTGTTCCAAGAGGTGACTCAGAGTCAAGGTGCCATGAGAGATTAGATAGGGAAGTTCCAGGCTGTCAGCAGGTGAAGCCTGACCCTTGGGGCCACATGACCTTTCATTCGTTGGTCATCAATCCAAGGAGCATTCAAGGAGCCTTCTTGGAGGGCAACTCTGTGCCAGGCTGTGGCAGGCTGGGAGGTGGGCTTGGTGGGGAATGGGGGTGCCCTTCAGCTTGATAGGGAAAGGCAGGAAACCAGGGATGAGAGTAACGGGGGACAAGCGGATCTCCATCCTGGCTAATATCAGAGTCTCTGGGAAGTCTTTGTTTTAAAGATTTTACTGTGTATTTTAAAGAGAGACCAAGCAAGTGAGAGGGTTAGGGGAGAGGGAGAGAGAGAAAGAGAGAGAGAATCTCAAGCGGACTCTGCACTGAGCATGGAGCCCAACATGGGGAAGAGCATGACCTGGGCCCAACCAAGGTTGGACCCTTAACCGACTGAGCCACCCAGGCACCCCTCTCTGGGAAGTTTTAAAAACACCCATGACCTGCTTCCCAAAAGGCAGAAAATAAAGTACCCGTGTCTGGGCCCCACCCAGCCTAATTAAATCAGAGTCCCTGGGGATAGACCCGAGCATCATCAAAGCACTGATATTGTTTAAAATCTCTGTAGGTGATTCTGGCGAGCCCCTGCAGCAGGGCACAGAGCCACAGGTGAAAACAGAATGAGCCATAAAAGATACCATAAAAGAAGCTTGGGGAGGAAGGTTGCTTTCAGCTCAGTTGAAGGCTGATTCACACAGGGAGAGCTCACTCTGTCAACCACCCATCCATCCATCCATCCACCCATCCATCCATCCGTCAATATCCATCCATCATCCACCCACCCATCCATCCATCATCCATCCATCCACCCAAACATCCATCCATCATCCATCCATCCAACCATCCATCCACCCATCCATCCACCCACTCTGCAAAGTGCCCACATGGTGTTAGATGCTGGGGGTTCAGTACTGAGCAATACGGTCTCTATCCTTGTGGGGACTAGACCTTGAGCACCACCACAACAGTGACTGAGGGATGTTTGGGGATAGCTAGGAAGGAACATGAACCTGCTGCACACACTTTTTCCTATCATGGTAAAATACACATAAGATTCATCATTTTGACCACCTTAATGGACACAGTCCAGGGGCATTCAGGACATTCACGATGTATGCTACAACCAGCGCCACTGTCTAGTTCCAGAATTTTTTCATCTTCCCAAATGGAAACTCTATGCCCACTAGCAGGCCCTCCTCTGCCCCTCCCTTCAGCCCCTGACAGCCACTGATCCACTCGCTGTGGGCATGGATTTGCCTGTGCTGGATCGTTCATATAAAGGGACTCACACAACACATGGCCTTTTGTGTCCAGTTTCTTTCACGAAGCCTAATGTTCTCAAGGGTCATTAGTGTTGCAGCCTGTTTAGCGCTTCGTTCCTTTTTTATGGCAGAATAATATTCCATTATGGGAGAGCCATATATATATATATACATATATATATATACACACACACACACACACACACATACATACATATACACCACCTTTTGTTGATGGATATTTGGGTGTTTCTACCTTTTGGTTATTGTAAACAGAGCTGCTATGAATCCCAAGTACAAGTTTTGTTTGAACACCTGTTTTTTTCTTTTGGGTGAATACCCTTTTGGGCCCTTATTTGTTTATTCTTTGCTTTCCTTTTCTTTAAGCCTCCATGATTTTTTTTTTCCCCAGTCAAAAGATCAGAAAAACTGTTTGGGGCTAAAGAAGGGCCTTGAATGGCAGGCTAAAGAGTGGGGGTTTAATCAGTTAGGCAATAGGGAGTCAGGTAGGGGTTTGAGCAAAAGAGTGACAAGATCAGAGTGTGTGGGGGGAAGACTGGAGGCTCTGCCCTCAGCCAACTGGGGACCGGGGTGGAGCGCCAAGCCCCCGCCTCCCCAAGTCCCTGAGCCCTGGCCTCCCGCTGGAGCTGTCAGGAGCTCTCCAGGCCTGGGCTAGAAGGGCAGCACCAGACGTACCAGACGCACCAGAACCACTCCCAGCTTCTCAGCCCTTGCTCCCCGTCCCCTAGGTTCCTCCATCATGACCAAACTGAGTGCCCAGGTCAAAGGCTCCCTCAACATCACCACCCCGGGGGTGCAGATATGGAGGATCGAGGTGAGCCCTGCCGGGGAGCTGGGGGGTCTGCAGGCTGGGCTGGACTGAGGGAAGGAAGGAGCCCGAGGTTACTCTGCCTTCCTGGGGTGCAAGCCCCAGTGCCTATCCCCAAGGCTGTCTTCCTCTCTTCTCAGACCTCCTCCTGCTGTCCTCCTTTTCCTCCTCCCATCATCACATCCATTCTTCGGGTCAGCTTCCTCAGGCCCCCCTCCTGCTGGTTCTCTGCCTCTCCCAGCTCTCCCTGGGGTCAAGGGCAGCAGGGCAGCTGGGGGGCCTGGGGGTGCCAAGATGGCCCCTCTGAGCTCCCTCCTCTCCCTAGGCCATGAAGATGGTGCCTGTTCCTTCCAGCACCTTCGGTAGCTTCTACGACGGTGACTGCTACATAGTCCTGGCTGTGAGTGGTGGGGGCGGGCACGGGGAGGCTGAGCTGAGAGCAAAGGCCTCTGTGGCATCAGGGAGGAAATTTGATGCTGGGGGTGGGGGGAGAGGAGGGCTGGCTGGGCTTTACTACTAGCCAGCATTCCCCGGGTGTGCCCAGCGGCCCCGGCCTTTGGTAGCCCTGCAGGGTCAGATATGGAAGAGGCTCTCCCTGCCCTTGGCTCCCCGAGCTCCCACCAGAGGTGAACTTCTTTGAATTTATAGCCCTGGGGACCGTCTGAGCCAGTAGGACGTCACCCTACCACATTTCCGATATCCACAGTCCCCTTCGTCTCACCTTCTGGGTTTTTGCCACAACCTGTACTATTGAAGGCATTTCTATTTGTCCTTATATTGCCTCACTTTTCACATTTAAATCCACTTATTCAAAAATGTAACTCCCCATCATGATCATGGTGAGTGGAAGGCAGGGTCCCAGGTCACAAACGGAAAGTAGCTCTAGAATATTTACTTGGTCCTTTCCTATGCGCATTTGTATGCCCCCCAAATCACCTCACAGGCCTCCGACCCCCCACGCACCTCACCTTGGGAAACGCTGCTCCATGAAACCAACTTATTTCCAAGATGAGAGGAGCAAGTCCTCGAGGGTCTCAGAGAGTCTGGGGGGGGGGTCCTTCAGGTTCCTGACCACCAGCCCCGCCGGCTTCCCCGCCTGCCAAGCTCACCCCTGCCCTGGGACCCATGTGTGTGCGAAACCTGGCAGAGCAGGGAGGCGGCGAGCGGGCGGCCGTGTGAGCCCAGGGCCTCGGACACACCGTGCATCCCCTCTCCTCCCTAGATCCACAAGACGGGCAGCAGCCTGTCTTATGACATCCACTACTGGATCGGTCAGGCCTCGTCCCAGGATGAGCAAGGGGCAGCTGCCATCTACACCACACAGATGGACGACTTCCTGAAGGGCCGGGCCGTCCAGCACCGCGAGGTCCAGGGCAACGAGAGCGAGGCCTTCCGAGGCTACTTCAAACAGGGCCTGGTGTATGGATGGACGGCGATGCGGGCGGGGAGGGGCCAAGGCACGGGAGTGGACCAGCTGAGGCCTTCGGGGAGCCTCTGAGGGAGACCTACCATGGGCCTTTGGAGACTTCTGCTCTTTCCGCTTCCCCACTCCCATTTCTGCTGCTGCCCCGTCCCTGGTCTATCCATCTGAGTGTCTTTAGCTGCCCCACAGGCTGTTGTGAAAGTCTGTGCACCATGAATTTTTGGAGATCAACCCCTATTTGAACGTTCTGGAGAGCTCAGTGCCGAAGGAGGCCTTCCAGGGCATCACAGCAAGTCTTCCTTCTGGCCCTGGGCAGTTGACGTACTCCTCCAGTCCCTAAAGCAGCACTTTCCACTAAACACTCCAATTGCTAGCTTTTCTTGAAAAACCTAAAGTTCTGGACTCTGGGCTTTTCCTGTGGAAACACACAGGCAAGATCAAGTTGCTACTGACCAGTAGGATAGGCCGGAAGCTCTCTGCTGAGCCACAGTCCCCACCCCTCCCTTTTGTCTTACTCCTCTTCTTCCCACGCTTAGAGCAACAGCCCACCCCTTCAGGCATTGGAGCAGGCAGCTCTCCTGTCTGCTTGGGCTGCCCTAACAAAATACCACGGAATAAGTAGTTTAAACAACGAAAATTAATGTTCTCACAGTTCTGGAGGTTGGGAGATCCAAGATCAAGGTGGTCAGGTGATTGGGTTGCTGGTGAGAGCCCCCTTGCTGGCTTGTAGACAGCCACCTTCTAGCTGTGTCCTCCCATGGTGAAGACAGTGAGCAAACTCTCTGGTGTCTCTTCCCATAAAGGCACTAACCTCATCACGGAGACCCCACCCTCAGGACCCCTACTAAACTTCATCAAAATCTACCCCCTCCCAAGGGCCCCATCCCCGAATACCACCACACTGGGGTTAAGGCTTCAACAAAGGAGTTTGGGAGGAGACACAATTCAGTCCTCAGAACACACACACACACACACACACACACACCCGCATCCGAGTCCTGTCCTATCCTTCCACAAATCCACATCACCGTTTGCCCTTCTTTGTGGGCCCTCTCAGCAGGGCAGGGACTACATAGGATGGGGACCGAGGCATCTAGGATGCAAACTTTAAGGAGGCTGAAGAAGGCACGCAGAGGCAGGCAGAACACTGACCTTGCACTCTCATGACCCAGAGAGTGAGAGCCTCAGAGCAGGCAACGTGGACACCTGTGCCCTTCATCCTAATCTGGGGCCCCGCCCTCAGCTGGGCTGAGCCCCGGCACCTGGGCTCTTTCACGCCTCCCAGCCACTCCCTCCCTTGGGTCAACTCTCTCTCTTCTCAGGATCCGGAAGGGGGGTGTGGCTTCTGGCATGAAGCACGTGGAGACCAACTCCTACGAGGTCCGGCGGCTGCTGCACGTCAAGGGCAAGAGGAATGTGGTGGCCGGAGAGGTGGGCATCACCTGGGACCCTGGGGCAGGGCATCCTGTCTCTCCTCCCAGCCTGGGGGACATGCACAGGCCTGGAGGAGTGTGGGAGGGGGGGATGGGAGGTGGGACTGGGGAGTATCTGAGTGGAGGGGTCCTGTGGCCCTCCAGGTGGAGGTGTCTTGGAAGAGTTTCAACTGCGGGGATGTTTTTCTCCTGGACCTGGGGAGGATTATCATCCAGTGGAATGGGCCGGAGAGCAGCCGCATGGAGAGACTCAGGGTGAGCCCCAGCACTAGCCCTCTCCCCAGCCGCGCTCTGCCCTCGAGGGGTCCCACACACCTGCACCTCTCCTGCCGGCCACACTCACCAGACTTCTGCCGCCCCCACATCCCCAGGCCCCTCACAGCTGACTGCCCTGGACAGTGTGTTCAAAGGTAGATCTGAGTCTCCATGGGGGTTCACATGCGTTCCCGTGGCTCACCCAGGAGGTGTAACACAGCCCTGCTGCAGGGTGGGCCCCGTGCCAAGCATGAATGAGGTAGGCAGAGCCTTGGCGCTGGCCTCTAGCTGGCCCTTGAGTGGGAAGAGGAGCTGAGAAGTGAGGGGTGGATGTGCGGCACTGGGGGTTCTAGGAAGGCTTTCTAGGGGGTCCTAGGAAGGAGAAGGTGGGGTGGGGCGGAGAAGGCCCTTAGGCAGGGGAGAAGTGGCTGGGGTGGGGAGGGTGCAGGATGGCGATTGCAGGGAGCTGGGAGAAAAGAGAGGTCTCGCTCTGGCTCTTGGGGCGTGTTCCGTGGCCAGGGGGCTGTAGGAGAGGGCTGGGGTCTATTCCTGGTGCCCAGGAGCTCTGAAGGTCGTCGTCCTGACTTCTGAGGGGGAGAAGGGGTATGGAGGGGCTGCAGGCAGGCAGAGAGCTGGCAGCCACCTGTGTGAAGTTGGGGATGGGAGAGGTGGCAGGGCCCCTGGGACAGTAAGCAGGGATCTGCTGGCCTTACATGTGTGGCCGATGGGGCCGAGGAGAGAGAGAGAGGCCTTGTGCTTGAGTCCCATGGAGGAGACACAGTCCCATTTCCCGAAATGGGAAAGGAGACACAGATTAGGGCAGGCGGGGGCGGAGGGGGGAATCAAGTTCAGTTTGGGCATCTTAAAACGGGTTATCATGGAAGTTGGGAAAATGAGAGGAGAGCAAAGAGCTGCACTGGGACAGAAATAGGAGGAAGCCCCGGGACTGGGGCTGGGGACTGAAATGCCAGTCCCCAGAGCGGAGGCCATCGGACTGAGAAGGCGGAGCCAGGGTGTGAGTGTGTGTGCGTGTGTGCACATGTGTGTGAGCACACTTGAGGCCATGTAGATTCACATGTGTGTGTGCCCGTGCACATGCGAGCTCATGCTGGGGCAAAGAGACTGAGCCCCCTGAGATCCAGGCTTCTGCTTTTTCCCCAGCTGTGAAGTAAAATGACAAATTTCAATGTCAAAATGGAAGGCCCAGCAAGTACACCCCAAACAACCTCCTGCCAACAAGAAACCTGCTTTCCCCAATGGGGTTCACTTGGTGCCCTCATGGGGGTGGGGGGGTGCAGGCAGGAGAGATGCCTCATCCCCGGGGTGCTGGAGCGGGGGCTGGGCTCTGCAGGCGCGGCTGGGGGGGCAGCCACAGCCCCTCCCGCCTGCCTCCCCCACCCCAACCCAGGCCTTCACAGGTCACTGGGCCCTTCCTGCAGGGCATGACCTTGGCCAAGGAGATCCGAGACCGGGAGCGGGGTGGGCGGACTTACGTGGCCGTGGTGGATGGGGAGAATGAGAAGGAGTCCCCGAAGCTGATGGAGATCATGAACCATGTGCTGGGCCAGCGGGGGTCCCTGAAGGCCGCGGTGCCCGACGACGTGGTGGAGCCCGCGGTCAAGGCTGCCCTCAAGTTGTACCAGTGAGTGTGTGTCCAGCTGAGCTCTTCGTGGCCATGGGGCATCCCTCTGGGGGGCTGGGCTGCGGGACCCCTGCACCCCCAACCCTGCTGTGCCTTTGTCCTGCAGCGTGTCTGACTCAGAGGGAAAGCTGGTGGTTAGAGAAGTCGCCACAAGGCCACTCACCCAGGACCTGCTCAGTCACGAGGTGAGAGAATGTGGAGACCCCCAGCCCCAGCTCCCATCCCGCTGCACGCTGCCTGAAATCCCCCCAGCAGGATCACAGCTGGGGGCTGGAGCCACTTTGGTCTCAGCAGCTCTGTGGTTGGACACCGCCCGCAGGCTCGGGCTCCCACGAAGTGTCTCTCTCTCCCCCACAGGACTGTTACATTCTGGACCAGGGGGGACTGAAGATCTACGTGTGGAAAGGGAAGAATGCCAATGCCCAGGAGAGGACGGGAGCCATGAACCAAGCCTTGGTGGGCATGGGGGTCCAGGAGGGGAAAGGAGAGAAGCAGACACAGCAGGGAGGGGGAAGTGGGGTCAGACTGGGTGTAGCACCAGGCAGAGGCCTTGGAAAGCTCTGGGCCTGACCCAGCTGGGGTGCTAAAGGTCAGTTCCATAGCCGTCTTGAGGGTTCTCTGTATGCCGGGGTTGGGGGGTAGGCTCCAGGCAACCCCGGGGGTCCCCCCTCAGGATATGAGCTCCCACCTCAATTTGGTTCAGAGAAAGGAGGGAGAAACGGCGGCAGCTGGCCTTCCTGCAAGAGGGGATTGGGTTGGCCAGGGGGCTGGGGCCAAGTCAGAGTTTGGGGTCATTATTAGGGCTAGACTCAGTAACACTAGCCGGCTTGGGCTCAGCGTTAGAATGGGGGTTGGGCTCAAGGTTGGAGATGGCAGCTGGGGATTGGGGTTAGAATTGAGGTAGGGTCAAGTTTGGGATCTCTTTGGGGCTTTCGTGTTGGGACCAGAGCAGGGTTTAGCTTTGGGGTCAGCACTGGGACTGGGGCCAGGTTCAAGTTTGGGCTTGGGAACCAGGGGTAGGTTTGCGGTTAGGTCTAGTTGGGTTCGGGCTAGGCTGTGGCTTGCTTTTGGGGGGGCCTGTGGGGGTTAAGAGAGGGACACAGCCCCAGCCAGCTCTTTTCCCTCCCAGAACTTCATCAAAGCGAAGCAGTACCCGCCCAGCACGCAGGTGGAGGTGCAGAATGATGGGGCCGAGTCGGCTGTCTTTCAGCAGCTCTTCCAGAAGTGGACTCTGCCGAACCAGACTTCAGGCCTGGGCAAAACCCACACCTTGGGCTCTGTGGGTGAGGACTGGCCCAAGGCAGGAGTGGGGTTCGGAGGGTGCCTGCACCTGCCTCCTCCCCTGCTTCCCGGACACACCCCTTCCATGTGCTCCCTCCCACCCCTGGCTCTGGGCTCCCCCGATAGGGTGGGTCCACGAGGGAACATGGGTAAACTCAGCTGTCCCAAAAAGGGAGCTGAGAAGCACCTGTCTTTCCTTTGGAATGGGGTTGTCTCCCTGGAAACCAGACAGCGTCGGTGTCTCACCAGACACTGTTTGCTGAAGGCAAGCTCAGGGCCAGGCCCCTGGAGGAAGATAAAAGGGCTGTTTCTCTCCTGGCTCCTCAGGGAGGCCATGGTGAAACCCGAGTCTCAGGGGTGGGAGATGGGGGGTTCGCATTGGAACTGCCACTCTCTAGCTCTCTGACCTTGGGAAGACCTCCGATCTCTCTAGCCTCGGCTTCCCCATCTGTGAAATGGATCTAAGAATTGTAGCCATCACTCGGGGCTGTTGTGAGGACCCTGGGGACCTCAGCTGCTGACAGCTGGTGTCCTGGTGCCCCTCCCCCTCCAGCCAAAGTGGAGCAGGTGAAGTTTGATGCCACATCCATGCACGTGCAGCCTCAGGTGGCTGCCCAGCAGAAGATGGTGGACGACGGGAGCGGAGAGGTGGAGGTATGGAGAGGGCAGGAGGCCGGGGCTGGGTGGAGTGAGGTTGGCAGAACCCGTCCCTGCCCTCTTACTGGCCTGGCAATGGCCCCAGGTGTGGCGCATTGAGGACCTAGAGCTGGTGCCGGTGGATTCCAAGTGGCTAGGCCACTTCTACGGGGGTGACTGCTACCTGCTCCTCTACACCTACCTGATCGGCGAGAAGAAGCACTACCTGCTCTACATTTGGCAGGTTAGGGCCTACCCTTCCCTTTCCGGACCAGAGCCAGCTCGGCTCCCACTCCAAGCGGCCCTCACCTTTGAGTTGAACACCTCCGGTGATGGGGAGTTCACCCCTTTTCCATCTTGGGAGTGCTTTGGCTATGAGATCCCATGGGCACAGGGTACTCCCATTCACGACCCTTGCCCCTTCTCTGAGTTCTTGGAGTCTCCCTTCTGATTTCCATGGCTTCTAGAAATTCCCTTCCTGTGCTCAAAGCACCGTGGGTTTCTGGGTCCAGATGTGAGTGCGCAGGGAGATGCTTGGGTGCTGGAGGGAGTGGTATGGTAGACTTGGTGTTCCCCCGAGTAAGAAGGGAAGGAGGTCTGGGGTTAAGGGCTGGGTAGCAGGTGAGCTAGGGTTGGCGAGGGGCTGGGGAAGGATTGTGTGGGTCTGGGATCAAACGGGTCTGGGTCACGTTGGGTTTGGGCTATGTCCAGGGCGCTCTTTGGTGGGGCAGACAGTTGGGTTTAGGGCCAGGTGAGAATCAGGGATGGAGTTGTAGCTGCAGCCGGGGACGGCTCAGGGCTAGGGCCGACTGCGTCTCCCCAACTTCCATCGTGCTTGTCCCCAGGGTAGCCAGGCCAGCCAGGATGAAATAGCAGCTTCTGCCTATCAAGCCGTCATCCTGGACCAGAAGTACAACAACGAACCGGTCCAGATCCGGGTCCCAATGGGCAAGGAGCCACCACACCTCTTGGCCATCTTCAAGGGACGAATGGTGGTCTACCAGGTGTGGCTGCTGGCCCGCAGTGCCTGGGAGGACCCACAATTGCGGCGTGGTGGCCATCAGGAGATGGGGAAGGAGGCCTGGGGCGGGGACAGGGGGTCCCCAGGGATGAAGCGCATCTTCCACAGGCAGGACTGTGTGAGGCCCCGTCCCCCATGTGGAACTGGCAGTAGAAACCACCACACCGTAGGAACCTATATGCAGCAGGAATGCCCAGCATGGGCAAGTCCGGTTTCCGTCTACAACCCCCTCCACCCACACCCAGTCCTCTGCATGACAAAGGCAGTTCTTTCGGCTAGATTTGCCCACAGTGAGCCTGTCCCAAGGGCATTGGTGCCTTCCAACATAATGGAGCAGACATCTGCACTCACATAAGAAATCAGCTGTTTCTTGAGCACCGAGGAGCCTGCAGCCCTCTGCAAGGTGCCAGGGCTGAGGAAGGACTGTGTTCCTGTTGCCAGTCTTGTTGGGAGAGTGGGGGACAGCCAGAGGCACCACGTGGTTCAATGCAAAGTGTAAATACAGTAATCTGGGGCAGGCAGGGAGTTTGAGCCTGAGCCTGAGGTGGGGTTTGGAGGGGCTCTTGACATGAGGGTCAGAGTTGAGGCGCTCAGCAGAGGTAAAATGAGGGCCCAGAGGAGGGGATCCATGACACGGAGCAGGGAGAAGCCCGGCTGAGCTAAACAGGAGGGTCTGGAGAGAGCAGAGTGAGTCTGGGAGGGCAGTGTTGAGGTGGTTCTAGCCTATAAGCAATGGGGAGCCATTGAAGGTTTCTGAGCAGGGGAGTGCCGTGACCATTTGGAAAAGCTAGTCTGTGGATGATGCGGCAGAGGATCTGGTGCAACCACACCCCACCCAGCCTCTCCTCCACTCTGTTCTCCATGCCTCTCTCCAGAATCTTCCATGGTCTGTACTAAATTGCTCCCACCACTTTCTCTGCAGGGAGGTACCTCCCGGGCCAACCAGCTGGAGCCAGTCCCCTCCACCCGGCTGTTCCAGGTTCAGGGAACCAGCGCCAACAACACCAAGGCCTTTGAGATCCAACCCCGGGCCAGCTCCCTCAACTCCAATGATGTCTTCATCCTTAAGACCCAGTCCTGCTGCTACCTGTGGTGCGGGAAGGTGCGTGCAGGGCCTGGGGGCCTCCCCTCGTGAAGTGGGTCTTAGGGGGTCCCCAGGCCTCAGGGGAGCCCCTGGCCCATAGGTCCTTCTGGCTCATTTCCCAGCTGCCCTGAGCCAGTCTCCATCCCCCCTCATATTCACTGCCTCTGTGCCTGGTTCAGTCTCTCTCATTCTGTTTGTCTCAGCCACCCCTGTCTGTCCCACTGTTGGTCTGTCTTTGTGTCTGGGGCTTTCTCCATTATCCCTGCACCTGTCACTGCATCTCTGTCCATCTCAGCTTCTTGGATGTCTTCTCTTGCCCTGTAAGGAGAGCGCAGACTCCTGTCCCCTCTGCCGTGCTATGGAGTGCCAAGGACAGAGGAAGGGTGTGCTTGGGGTCCTGAACCGGGCAGGAGGGGCCCTCTTGGACCCAGGAGTTCTGGGCCAGTAAACATGGTGGAAGGGGGGGTTAGCGTGGCCATAGAGATGGTCTCCCCCCAACACAGCTGATCCCCTTTCCCCAGGGCTGTAGCGGGGATGAGCGTGAGATGGCTAAGATGGTTTCGGACAACATCTCCAGGACAGAGAAGCAAGTGGTGGTGGAAGGACAGGAGCCGGCCAGCTTCTGGGTAGCCCTGGGTGGAAAGGCTCCCTATGCCAGCACCAAGAGGTAACTATAGGGTGTCTCTGTCTCCAGCTTGCCTTCTGAGGCTGGGGAGCCTCCCAGCACCTCCGTGCCTTGGCCCAGAGCCTGTAGTGGGCATAGACTGAGTACTCTGTGTACCAGGTCCCCAGGGCTACAAGATGAAGGAAGAAGGGACAGCCTATTGGGCCCTCAGACCCTTTGAGCCCAGGGGCTGTGTCTGTGCTGGGGTGCCTGGGGCCGGTGTGGGGGCAGGGAGGGCATTTTCTTGGCAAATGGTGTTTACCAGCTAGGAAGCAACTCAAAGAGACGGCCAGGGCTTGCCCTTGCCAGAATCTGCCAGAACCCCACTCTTTAGTCTTGACACAGGACCTGGATGCTGTGAAGCCCCAGCTGGAAACACTCTTTCCAGGGGGTTTTCTAAAGAATACACAGGGTCCACTATTCCCCACCTCAGAAGCCAAAGGGCATTCCTGCAGTGGCAGGAGGAGGCCTAGAAGGAAGATAGCAGGACTTCTCAACAGTCCTGCAGAAAGCCCCGGGGAACGCACCTCCTGGAAAGGCAGCAGGATTTCTCCCTCGGAGCGCTCTCAGACTCCCGTGTGAGGAGGGGGCCGCTTTTCGCGTGATCAGAAAAAAGAGCATTTTCCTAGAAGCTGGGCCTTCAGTGTCGGAGTTCTGTGTCCTCCGTTCTTTCTCTCGACACCTTCCTCCTGCTGCCACAATTTTCTCTGCATCCCGCAGGCTGAAGGGGGAAACTCTTGCCATCACCCCCCGGCTCTTTGAATGTTCCAACCAGACCGGGCGCTTCCTGGCCACGGAAATCCCTGACTTCAATCAGGACGACTTGGAAGAGGATGATGTGTTCCTGCTCGATGTCTGGGACCAGGTATGGTCAAGGCCTGGGGCCCTCCCTTCCCACCAGCTCAAGCCCCAGGGCCAAGAAATAGTGACTTTATGGACAGGTAAGGTTTGGCCTTCTCTTGGCTCCCTCATTCTTCCTGGGAGTAGTATCCTGGACAAGAGCCTAAGGAAGAAGGAGGCAGGTAGAGACGATTTGTAATTGGCTTTATGTGCAGCGTATTTTCCCAAAGCCCTGTTTCTTTCACGTGGCAGAAGCATGTTTTTAAGGGTCTGAGGCTCTAGAGAGGTCAGGAGTCCTGCACTGGCAGCATCTCCAAGTAGAGGGCATCTGTCCAACCTCTTCATGTCCCAGATGCAAAGTCAAGGCCAGACAGGGTCTGCCCAAGGTCACTAAGCTTCACGGTCGGTCACGGGAGCCTGGCGGAACCGAGGTGGAGCGTGGTGGGCCAGGGAGCACGGGAAGGCCTGCCGGAACTCTGGATTCCCCACAGGTCTTCTTCTGGATTGGGAAGCATGCCAACGAGGAGGAGAAGAAAGCCGCAGCCATCACGGCCCAGGAGTACCTCAAGACCCACCCCAGCGGCCGTGACCCTGAGACCCCCATCATTGTGGTGAAGCAGGGACACGAACCACCCACCTTCACAGGCTGGTTCCTGGCATGGGATCCCTTCAAGTGGAGTGTGAGTGGCTACCCCACCGCCCCAAATCCTTCTAGCCCAGCAGGATCTTCTCCAGGAGGCTGCTCATGGCACACCCCAAGGGCAGGGCAGACTTCCGGGCTCTTCTATTCGTTGTGATAGATGGCCAGTGATAGATTTTTTAAAGGGATCTGAGGGGGCCTCAAATAAAAAGGCAGACTGTGTTAAGTCCATGAAGCCCTCTGGTGAGGGAAGTGGGAAGGAGGTCGATCAAAAACCCAGACTCAGGGGTGCCTGGGGGGCTCAAGGGGTTAAAGCCTCTACCTTTGGCTCGGGTCATGATCCCAGGGTCCTGGGATTGAGCCCTGCATTGGGCTCTCTGTTCAGCAGGGAGCCTGCTTCCTCCTCTCAATCTCTGCCTGCCTCTCAGCCTACTTGCGATCTCTCTCTCTCTCTGTCAAATAAATAAATATTTATTTATAAATACTTGTAAATATTTATAAATACAATATTTATAAATACAAATATAAAAAATATAAATACAATATTATAAATATTGTAAAAATTTATAAACAAGTATTCAAATAAATAAATACTTATTTTATAAAAATTTATTAAAAAAAAAAAGTCTGTCAAAAATCCAGGCTCATGACCATGCCTTTCTTGAGCACTGGAAGTAGCTCAAAGCTGATGGACATTCTTGCTAAGAGCTGTACTGACCACTTGAACTTAAATTAACTAGAGTTAAGCAAAATGGGACACCTGGGTGGCTCAGTCATTAAGCATCTGCCTTTGGCTCAAGTCATGATCCCAGGGTCCTGGGGTGGAGCCCTGCATCAGGCTCCCTGCTTGGCGGGAAGCCTACTTTCCTTCCTCTCTCTCTCCCCCTGCTTGTGCTCCCTCTCTCACTGTCTCTCTGCCAAATAAATAAATGAAATCTTTCAAATAAATAAAGCTAAAATTAAAGATTCAATTTCTCACCAGCCCCAAGCTAAGAACATCGTAGTTCCCCATGGCTAATGGCCCCAGGTCAGAGAAAGAATATTTCCATCATTGTAGAAGTTTCTTCGGGACAGTGTTGGTGGATCCTCAAGCCAGATGGGGATGACACACGTCAGTTCTAAAGGATAGATGAGTGTCTCCCTGGCACCTGCTTCTAAGCAAAGTGGGTCATACATGTGGCCTTACCTGAGGGACAGTGAGTAAGACTTCCCCATGGGTCTCCTGAACTGGCCCCGGACAGAAGCAGAAGGCAGGTCGTCAAGGCGGAAGCCCGTGCAAGTTTTCTGCAGGAAGGAGGAAGGCCAAAGGTGGCTTTGGGTGCACGAAAGTGCATGATAGATGATTTGAGGGAACTAGAGCTTAGATGAATTTCCTCAAATGCATTTTTTGAGAGCATTTGTTCAGGGCTTGAGGGGCTGGATTAAGCCTTGAGTATAGATTAAATAAATCTCCAGGCTGCAAATCTAACTGCCAGAACTTTTTAAATTCCTCTCAGGGTCACTGGGCCCAAGCTCTGGTGGCCTTTCCCTCCCCTCCAGTCTGTGCTGGCTTCCCTTGCTGTCTGAGCGCCATGCTTGGGGCCAGGCCCTGGACATATAGGGACATGCGGTTCCTCATGGAACCAGGGTCCCTCCGACTCCCTTCAGCCCTCTGCAGCAGGGACTCCTTCAGGCTCTGGGAGGAGTCCCCCGTTCTCCAGGCCGCCCCTGTGTTCCCCAGAGCCTCCTCAGGGGAGGCAGTGTCTCCAGGCTCACATGCCTCTGAAGGTGGACTCTGTTCTCGAGTGGGGCTGAGCGGGGTCTTCCTTACTCTCAGCCCCGTGGGTCCCCACCCTCACCATTCAGCCTCCTTTTTCAGGGTCCCTGCCCCAGCCCCCACCTAAGGCCCCCTCCACCCCTTCCCATCCCCAGGCCTGAGGCCCACCTTCTTTCAACTCCCTGAAAGGAAGAAAATTCTTCCACGCCCTCTGCTGAGAGCCGGGTCTAACCCGTAATTGGCTTTATGTGCAGAACACCAAATCCTATGAGGACTTGAAGGCGGAGCTTGGAAACTCCAGGGACTGGGGTGAGATCACTGTGGTGAGTACGGGGCAGGCGGCTAACTGACACAACCCTGTGGGAGCTGAGAAAGTTCCAGAAAAGACAGCTGGGCCCTGGGCTTCCCTTTCCACGGGATCCCCCCGCCCGCACCGGCTCATAGAAGTGCTTCTCCCTGTTGAACTTCAAGGTCTCCAGCTGTTTCTTCTCCTCCGTGTGCTAGTCTGAGCATGCATAAGAAAGCCTCTGTCCGGGTGATGGGAGCCAGGATCGAGGTGGGGACAGCCAGTTAAAACGCGGATCCCAAAGTCCCGCTCAGTCCCCCCAATTCTGGTGCGTGGAATCAGGCTGAGCCCGGGAATATGCCCGTTTTAAGTGAAGAGCTAGGGGATTTGACATAGGTCGTCCACTTCGAAAAAGAATGATTTGTCTGCTGTGGTCACCCCTGGGGCCCAGGGTCACCCCTGGGGCCCTTTCTCCAGGGGAAAACTGCGGTCTCTCAGTTAGTGACCAGAACGGCGCTGAGCCCATTGGCGCAGGGTTATGGGACTCTGAAAGCAAAACCTTTCCTTTGGGAGGTTCACAGTCTCGCAGGGGAGGGAGCCCCAAGCAGACTCTGTAGAAATGTGTCCAGAACACAGTTTCACAAGCACGTGGGGTCATCAGCCGATAAGGCTGCTTCCTCGGCCCCACCTGCAGGCTGAGTACCCCGTGTGGCCAATAAACCCTTCTCGCTGGACCGATGGTTTAGGCAGGAAAGCATGGACGGAAAGGGCAAGGCTGGAGGAATTTACCAATGACAGTGTCATAACAGATAAGAGAAAGAGGGTCATAAATGTCCAAAGTGGACCTTGAACATCTGTGGGAAGCTATGGAGAAGTTCATAACTCATAGAACAAAATAATCATCTCGGACCCATGGGCTCTGGTTGGATACAAACCACCAAGTTGTAGCTCACAGGTCAGGCAGGTGTTCTGAGGAGTGTGTGTAGGGGCAGGTGGGGGCGGGTACGGAAGGCTTCTCGAAGGAGATGCTCTAGAATCAGTGCTGATTCTGGAGAAAAAAGGCAAACCCGCAGAACGAACCAGTGGTTTCCTTATCTTCCCTAGGAGATCACCAGCTCTAAGCTGGACACATTCGATGTGAACAGCAACCTCGTTTCTGGGCCTCTACCCATCTTTCCCCTGGAGCAGTTGGTGAACAAGCCTGTGGAGGAGCTCCCCGAGGGGGTGGACCCCAGCAGGAAGGAGGTAGGTCGGCCTCTAGGGGGAGGGTGGAGAGAGCTGGTGGGCCGTGGGCTGGACAACACTGACGTTGGTTAGGTGAGTAGGTGCTGGGGATGTGCTGGGAAACAGAACACGTCTGGTCCCGTCCTTCCTGTGAGGGGACCTCTCAGTGGGGACAGAGGGTTCAAAAGACCCCGATTACACTATGATTTCATTTCAGTGATGATAAGTGCCACAAAGGTGAAGTACAGGTGCGGTGAAGGGTCTTCCAAGAAGGAAGCTGACTCAGTCAGAGGTTTCCTTCTGAAAGGTGAACAGGAACTATTCAGGCAAAATGGATTATTCCCGGAGAAGGGGACAGCGTGCGTGGAGCCCGGAAGCAGAGAATGAGCACAGAGGCCAGCGTGGCTTTGGTGTGCGGAGCCGGGGAGCAGCAGGCCGAGGGGCCGGGGGCCTAATGGAGCAGGGCCTGCTATGCCCCGTTAGGGAACGAGGTGTCTGTCCTGAAAGTGGACAGGAGCCGTTATGGTCGAAGCAGGAGTGCGGCGGGAGCGGCAGTCAGGTTTATGCCTTCAAAAGGCCACGATAGGGGCCCCTGGCTGGCTCTGTTGGTAGGACATGTGACTCTTGATCTCCGGGTTGTCAGTTCGAGCCCCATGTTGGGTGCTGAGACTACTTTTAAAAAGTTTTAAAAACTTAACAAAAAAATAGTAAAGATTTTTTTTTAAAGATTTTATTTATTTATTTGACAGACGGAGATCACAAGTAGGCAGAGCAGCAGGCAGAGAGAGGGGAGGAAGAAGACTCCCTGCCAAGCAGAGAGCCCGATGTGGGGCTCGATCCCAGGACCCTGGGATCATGACCTGAGCCGAAGGCAGAGGCTTTAACCCACTGAGCCACCCAGGCTCCCATAAAGATTTTATTTTTAGGTAATCTAGAATAGGTAGATGGTGGCTGGGGGAGTAGTGGAAGGAGGTGGTTTAGAGGAATTTTAGGAGATCAAGTCAATGACACTGGATAAAGGGTGTGGGGGTGGGGGAGGAGGTAAGGGCGTCATTTTTTGAGATAAAAAGACTTGGGGTCAGACTGAGCTTAGAGGGGGACGACTGTGAGTTTGGCGGTAGCCATGCCATTTGAGGTACCCGGGGACATCCGGGGTGAGGCTTATTTGGTGCCCAGGCTACTCAGAGACCTGCCGGGCAGAGACCCGCTAGTGTGCAGTCCTCCCGGTGGCTGCAGCTGCAGACCCACGTGTGTCACTCGTGCAGAGAAAGTGTGGCAAGAAGAGAGCTTGTTAAACACCCATTTCCAATATTCACTCCCACTATAGGAAAATCCAAAATGGGTGGCAAATCTAGCTTTATGGGGGGATGGAGAGACAATGTGCTCTGGGTATGATAAACCATAAAGAAATCTTGCTAATGAATTAAGGAATCTGTAGAAGAGAGATGCCCGATTTCTCCAACAAATCTGTTATGGGTTTGGGCTCCATATATGTTTAAGTGTATTATTCCCAGAGCATCTGTGTCCTGCCCTTCACCTTGGCGGCCACGTTCATGCATTCTCTCCCCCATGGACCCATCTGTGTCCTCACTGGAATGTGGGGATGATCCCAACATATTTTTTGTAAGAGTGATGCTGTGAATATTGTTTGCCCAGCACCTCGTACGTGCTGTTATGACCGTCTGGGAAAACTGGAGGGAGGGCGAGTGACTGGCCTGATGTGACTGACATGGCTACGGGGCAGCCGAGGCAGAGCCAGAGCCGGGTCCTCAGAGTCCTGCCGCTCCCATTGCGTCAGGTGGCATGATGTGTTTCTAAAAGGCGGTGCAGCTGGTGTCATTGAGCCAGGTGACTGAGAGGAGGCTGAACGGATGGTGAATTCTGACCGGGGCCAACAGAATCGAGACAACCCCATCATGGTAGACACAGTCTACAAAATCTAAGATCCTTTTTAAAAAGTCAGTAGTCTGTTGCTGATTTTTTTTTAAAGATTTTTATGTATTTATTTGAGAGAGAGAGACAGAGTGAGAGAGCATGAGAGGAGAGGTCAGAGGGAGAAGCAGGCTCCCCATGGAGTTGGGAGCCCGATGTGGGACTCGATCCCAGGACTCCAGGATCATGACCTGAGCCGAAGGCAGTTGCTTAACCAACTGAGCCACCCAGGCGCCCCTGATTTTTTTTTTTTTTTTTAAGAGATTCATTATTTGAGAGAGAGAAAGAGAGTGAATGAGTGCAGGTGCAAGGGGCGGGGAGGGTAGAGGGTAAGGGAAGGGAATCCCGAGAGACTCCTCTTCCAGAGCGAAGCCCAAGGAGTGAGGCTTGATCTCTAGACCCTGAGATCGTGACCTGAGCCAGAACCAAGAGTCTGATGCTGAACCCAGGCGCCCCAATACATTCTTGTGGGAGAGCTGTCGGTCAATGTTAAGTGGAGGGAGTAGGAGGGATCTTCAGACATCTCTGGCGCTCCAGCCAGCGAAAGGGAACAGTGGGGTGCTGGGTCTGGCTGCAGGCAGTAGCAAGAGGATAATCTGGGTGTTTGAGTACCAGTGAGTAAACCCCAGAGAGGCGGATGTGGGTATGGGTGAGGCCAGTAATCAGCTGGCAGGACCACAGAATCCAAGAGCAGGACAAGAGGAAAGATACAAGTCCACTGGGATGGGCAGTTCCTGCTATCCACCTTTGGGGTCAGAGTCCAGAAGCTGTGGAGCCAGCCTGGCAGGGGCCAGAGGCGGACCGAGGCCTCAGCTGTGAGGCACCTGGGCTGAGGCTCTGCTGCAAACTGGTTTGGGGCAGTCAGCTCTTCCCCACCCACTGATGCCCAAACCCCTCCCTCTCTTCTTCTCTTCCCCCCCTGCCTGGGGCAGTGGGCAGGGCTCTCAGGGCACTTGAGGACAGAATTGGGGGGATTGGTGGGAGGCAAACCTAAAGACGGAGCTTGAAGTCCACCCACAGAGGTTGTCCGAGCTGTTCAGTTATGGGCTCTCTGCAGGGCTGGATCAAACACTGTCTTGGGGCGGCGGGAGGGGGGGGGCTCGAATTGAAAAGAAACCCATGGCTCTAACCACCTTCTTGGTGCCTGGGGAGAAGAGATGAAGGCTCGTGATGCTCTTGGGTGCAGTTTCAGTTTGGGTTCAGTTTCTCACGTGAGTGTGCCTTGAGGATACCTGGCTTGCCTGAAGCAGTATCACCTGTTGGGGGGCTAAAGTCACTTCAGGCACTCCCCTCATCTTATGGAGAAAGATACAGACGCCTGGCTTAGAAAGCTGTCTTCCAGTCCTGATCTCTAAGTCAAGAGTAAAAAGGTAGAATTGTGCTAGCCAAGCTTCTCTATCATTCATAGGATGGAAGAAGCTGGTAGAAGTCATCCAAATATTTTGTTTCCTGCTCAGAATGGCCAGGGGCTTTTGCAAGTGCCACAGCTGTGTCTGCACGCTAGCTAGGCTGCTCCCGAGATCCCCAGCAAGGCAGGGCCCAGGAGGACCAGCGCCTCCCAAGGGTCATGGCTCTCGCTAGCAGAGCTGGGTGTCCTTCCTGTGGTGACAGCAACTGGGTCTCAAACATTCAGACCTGGGCAGATTCCCTTCCTGGCTCATCTGCTTACCCTGTGGGCCAGACTTGAAGAAGGATCCTCTCCCTTAGGGTCACTGTTTACTGAGTTAAGACAGATGAACAAGATACCTTGTTTCCAGTACCCTTTCATGAGTCATATTGTTTTCATCCCTGTAAAAGCATTACAGAGAAGCAAACACTGGCCTTTAAATTTTCCTCCCATGTTAAAGAGAGGAAAACTAAGATGTTCTCAAAGCTAGCGAGTTCCCTAGCCAAGCGAAGCCAAATGTCCCAATTCCCTTTGCAGAGCTAGGGTGCTCTTGGAGCTCAGTCTATTTCATGCTGATCATGTTCCAAATTCAGGGATCACAATTCTTGGACCTCAGCATGCCACCTGGCTCCTTCCCGTCTCTTCCCGGGGTCTCCTGACATTACCTGCCCTGTCCTTCATGTGATTGCTATGCCACACCTACAGGACTTGCCTGTAAACCCTGAGGTGGGGAGTGTGACCGTTATTCTCTGGTTCCTCTCTTCTTCTAGGCACACCTGTCCATCGAGGATTTCACCAAGGCCTTTGGGATGACACCCACTGCCTTCTCTGCCCTCCCTCAATGGAAGCAACAAAACCTCAAGAAAGAAAAAGGCCTGTTTTGAGAAGCGGGAGCGGTTGTGGTTGGCGAGCATTTCCCTACCTTGCTTGCAGTTTTGTTGTTTTCATGACTGGTATATTAGTCCTATACTAATTTTGAAGTGAAATTTTTACCTGTGAGCAACCTCTCTACTCTTCCATAAAGAGACTGTCGTCCCAATTTCAGCTCTTAAACAGGTGGTCGCATTGTTTCGACTCTGGCATGGTAATGTCACTCTTGACCATCCTGTTCTAGAGCCTCCCTTCTTAGAGAAGAGCGAACACTCCACAGGACATCCTAATTCTGAGGAGTCCTCCCTAGGTTTCCCTCCTGTAACTGATGTTTAGCCATGAGAGTGGAAGGAAGCATTTTGCAGTTTCACATCTTTCCCCGAGTAATGGCTTTTCTTTTTCACATACTCTCCTCACTGACTTAGACGAGAAGTTAAAGGGTGCTCCTTTGTAAGAGCTGAATGGCCTGGGAAAGGGCCCTGTTAGGAAGTTTCACAACACTAACCGGTCCCCAGCGAGAGCAGCACACCCACTGGGTCCAGAATGGAGGTCATTTCACCCCCGGTCTGGTACTAATAAGGCAAAGAGCTTAGCTAAGGCCAATGCCGAGTTTATAAGCCGTTACCCAGAACCTCTGCCACGCTCCCTGAAGGGCCATTTGTCGGTTTGCCCTTCCATTTCCTTGAAGGTGGAAAGGTGCTGCCTGGAAATCCAAGTCAGAAAGCCAATAGAAAGTGATTTCACAACCTCAACACATGGTGGTTAAGTGTCTGCAAGGATAAGTCCTTTCCAGAAATAACAGTCAAACCAACCAAGGTTAATAAAGGCTTTAATTTCACACACACAAAAAACTCTATGCATAATTTAAAAAGGAAAACAAAAACAAGGAAAAACCGTAAAGGATACAGAGGAACAGTTCTGCTAAAACACAGATAAAGTGCCGCTCCATACGAACAACATAAAGAATCAGAATCAAGTCACTCTGAACACAAAGAAAGAAAATCACCTCACAAATAATGTGGCCAAAGCTGCCAGCAAATCTGGTAGTGGCTCAATTAGGCAAAGTGTAGGACCCTTCCTTCTGTTTTCCTCTCTATAGCATAAGTAAACAATACTGACAACAGGCCAGAGGAACTGGGACGGAAGGACAAGGTCCGAGAGGGAGGGAACCCTGGGGACAGGAGGTGTGTGGTCTCACTCCCCGTATCGCCTCTGTTCTTGAAACCGGCCAGGTCAGTGGATTGCTCTTGTTTTGGCATCTGAGCTTCTGAACCTGGGTCTTGATCCAGACCCGCATCCCTTCTACTGTTTCACCAGTGAACATGCCTAGACTTTGAACCTCTTAATATACTTTAAGTTCAATGTTACTAAAATCAACTGCTTTATACTTATACTGGCACACTTTTTATTAAAAACTTCAAAACCTCAGATAGCACACATGGAAAGAAAAACTTGCTGTGTATAAATATGCTACAATGGAAGAGACGGCCAGAAGTCCAGTAATCAAGCATGCCATCAAGGAGTCAGTGAGTGCGGTGACAACAGCAAAAGAACGGTCACAAAACTCTGAAGGCCTACCGAACTGTAGTTTTCCAATAAAATATGTATGTTTTCCAGATGTTAATAAGACATACCAACAGAGACAAAATTAGGATTTTGAAGTACTGCATTCAAAAGACATCAGATGGCAGAAACCCATTAGCTTCTGTACTACTTAGAGAGCATTACTCAGTGGCAAAGCAAGACGGGGAGAAGGAAGAGGACACACCTGTTTCGTGGGGGATACTCAATGAGACTTGCCCGTGGCACCGGGTTGTTGATTTTTCTAAAAATCTCTATATACAAGATCCAAATGTACTTGGGAGACCTAGCTCTGTTTCCCTGACTTAAAACTCCATCTATGGGGGTGTCGGGTAGAGGGGGTGCCCAAGCAAAGAGAGAAAAAAAAAAAAGGAAGTTTGGATGACTAAGAGCATCCAATGCAGTCATTTCAGAGGACAAAGAAGAGTAATATTTTCATTTAATATAAAGTCTTTTCAGATCAGGAATGAGTTTACAAATTTCTTTATGTTTCCAAGCCTCACCCCCAAGCTTGCTCTATACTCATAACACTCAACTATACAGACGCTGCCAACTCTCTCAGGTGTTTCCAAATAATTTTCATCATACGACTGTGTCTGTAGTTGTACACGTGCAGGGCTATGTTTATAGAGTTACATAATGGTCACTGCACTATGGAAGAGTAAGTAAATTCATGAATTCACTTGCTGAGGTTTTAATTCTTAAAGTTTCTCTTTTGGAAGAATTCTACACTTGAACAAGAAGAGAAGTAAAGAAATGTAGTTTAGTATTTGCCTCCCAGAGTTAATCAGCTGTTCTGTAAGTATCACTGTATACTTCTAAAAATGTAAACACATTTACATTTATTACATCTGTTACTGAGCCATTAAGTTAGGCGTGAAATTAACAGCCCATGGCAAGTAAACAAATAGCTTTTGGAATCAAAATATAAATAGAAGAACAATTCATGGACTTGCTGCTTCTTATTCTATCCTGCTGAGACAAAGCGCACGAGTGTGCACACACCTGTAAATACATTCCCCGCAAAACAGAGTCTGTCTTCTCACGGGCCTAAATTACAGTCATGGCTACTAATTAGGGACGGCAGCCACCTGGCCACATGCAGCTTCCAATTCTCCATAATACTAGGTGATAAGAATCAGTAAGTTTGAATTTTAGCTTAGTTTTCCCTTCCAAAAAATTTCAATTAACATCAGTTGTCTGCAGAAGTAGGTGCTGTCAAGTTCTAATTCAACATCAATTAAAGTAATGTAACCATTTTTGGTATTTTCAGTAGAAAAGTGACTGGGTAGGCTGCCTGGGACTGAAGCACTCTGTCCCTCTCTGACTTGTCCCTTCCCGGCGCCAACACAACCAAGTGCCCCATTCCCCCGATTCTGAGCAAACTGACCATACTGTGCAAAAAAATAATATATTATCTACTTACAATTTTTAAATATATACAACCAGCTCAAAAAAACAATAAACCCTTTTAACGCGGTCCAGCTGAAATGTCCACCTGTAGTCATGAACCCAAATGAGAACTAAAGCGTAGTGAAAGGGGGGATAAAGGAGCACGGGGAGGGAGGGACGCTGACACACGCACAATAATGCACGGCTACCAAGAAAAAGTCAAGCCCCAAATTCGCAAGCATATTAGCAGTTAAGATAATTCATCTACCTCAGTAACCTATTTTCAACTAGAAAGTCCAGCCCAAGAAATGAAGATCAAATCCAACCAGGTTTCTGAGCCATGAGTACTTCTAAACCACACACACACACACACACAGGCTACAAAAAGCAAGTCAAATGAGGGCGCTTCATGGGCATGGAGCTTATGGCATCATTTCTATTTTTTTTTTTAATGCCCTAACGCATCCCCACTTCAAAATGTTTCCAGTCATTTCTAACAGCACCTTTCAAAGCTCTCAAATGCAAACACGCAGGAGAAAGGTCCTAACTAGCTATCAAATTTGATCACCACTTCATTCATCTGGGAGAAAACCAGTTATTTTCGAGCAAAAGCTATTGTTTTTAAACCAAGTATTTTCCCCTGCTCTATACTGCTCACGTGCAGCTGACCAGCACATCCTTTCGCAACATTCACTGTGGTAGTGTGTAGGTACATGGCGGGAGGCAGAACACTCATCTGTAGTTAAGCAATGTGCTGGGGCCATTTACAATTTAAAAACCAATAATTTTAGAACAAGTTACTATGTCAGAACATGTCCAAGTGTGGGGTCTGGAGCTCTCTTAAGGTAATCTTCTAGAAAAGATGTTGCACCTTCTGTGATGATGGACTTTAACATGTTTCTTCCCCTTGAAAAACTGAGGTGGTTTTTGTCCCTACCTCAGAACTGAACCAAGAATTCCCTCCTTGTTGATAAAAAAAGTAAAAAATGAAAGAAAATACTAGAGTTTCATTTTGCTACACTTAACTGTGCGAACCTAATGATTCCCGGGCTTACAAAGTTATTCTGTGGACAGAATTCGCCCTCGAACTCATTCTTTTTATGGCTTCCCCGGCTCCCCAATATCCACGCTGGTCATGCCAGCTGAGTGACTACTGTGGCACGGACTGTTGCACCGCTGCTTAGCCTCAACTCAGAGCACCTAAAAAGATAAAATATATTACGTACCTTTGTTATCTGTTGGTTTTTGGGATTACCTAAACCAATCTCATTCTCATTCTCATCCTGTTTTTAAGGGCAAAGACAGCAAATGATTAAATGCTCAAGCTTCCTCCTAAGCTCATGTACTTAATTTCCCACTTGCAGTAGGGCTTCTCGTGGTCCCGAGTGTTTAACTTTCACACAAGAATCCTCAGCCTGACCTCTCCATGTATGAGAGAGAGATGCCAGCATTCTTCCTTATCCCCAAGTGTCCTTGCTGGGGAATCCCATCTGGGATATTATTTTCTTACCTCTTAAAATTTTGGTTGCAATCTTTTAGGGCAATGCTTGCTCCATGGAAGAATGACACAGAAGAAAAAGAAAAGATTCTATCTTCACTACCATATTAATATAGATGACATACAATGAATATGCTGTGTGAAGGGTATCTCTTTTAAAGAAAATACAAAGTGTACAATGAATACCAAACAGGGGACCATAACCCATTCCAGAGCACCAACAATCCATTTCTTGGGACTGCATGTAAACAGCAAAAGCGTTATGAATCCATGAAGTAATTTTATACAAAAAAGCTCCTCGCGTCAGGTGGCAGAAATGCCTCTCCCTTGCAGAGGACGAACTGTCATTAGTGTAACACAGAGAGCTGGCTTTCCAGTGAACTTTACTAATAAGAAACACACAAGAAAGATTATAGACTTGAGTGAAACTACTCAAGGAACAGAAAAGCTAAATGCCAACTGATATGTACATCTTTCCACCTCTCTCAGGTGAATGGATTCTGACACCTTCATTTCTTCTCCAAACTGCTGTGCTATTCATTCTGAGCAGGCATACTGCGGTGGCTCATCCCAACTCTTTAAGGCTCCATTCATTCCACATGTATGTGTGCGCATATGTATGTACATATATATATATATTTACAACATGTATTCCTAAGACAAAAGGAAGTGCCACTATGTAGGAGAAAGAGAGGGTATCAGCTACAGATGTGAGACCAAAGTTTCCATAAAACAATTAGCATGGAGCGTTCCACATAATTGCAATTTTCGTCTTTTGGTTTGGCCCTGAGCTGTTTGTTGCTCCCGCATCAAGTAGAATTCCGAATTCTCCTCCTGCAGAGGTGAGGTGAGGTGGGCAGCAGTAAGAAGGAATACGCAGTGCACACTGCCGACCCAGGAGTCTGTTCCTCACAAGGCCTGACGAGTGGTCTTCCCCACTTCCATGCTAAGTGCCTGAGAATTCTTTTCCGTTTCCAGCAGCTCATCAAAGATCTCCCTTAAAAAAACAAACAAGAAACAAAACAGGATATTCAGTAAGCAAAACCGAAGGACAGACGGAAGATAATGATAAAGCCTGCACAATCCCACTTGGTGCCTAAATTTTATTAAATAAGCAGCTCATTCATTTGATCACTATCTTAACCCCAAGTGCAGATTTTTGAGAACACTGGGGGCACAACGGCACTGGCTACCCCCGGTAACAATGCTATGTAGTTCCCAGCCATCCACGGAACTCAGATTTTCTAGCTGCTATAACTGGAAGACCAGAAAGGTTTACAAGAGGACAGCTTTAATAGAGAACAGTCTCAAGTTCCACACCTCAACACTACTGTGAGATAAGTAATTAACATGGAGTTAAGACATCAACATACAAGCCCTAAGCAAAGATAAAAAAAGTCAAAAATTGTCAACTAATAACTGATGGGAACAATTTGTCCTTACAGGGGGGAAAAAAAAAAGGAAAAAGAAGAGTTTGGGAGATGTTTAGCCCACAGCTCCAGACCTGGCAGTGTCTTACTTGTGCATATAAAAGAAGATATAACCACTCCGGTCCCGATCGCTCTGCACAGAAGCCTCTTGGATTTTAGACACCTCGAGATCATTGTAAGTAAACCACGCCTGCTTCTTAATGTCGTACACATCACTAATGTAGTGACCTAAAATAAAAAAAATCTTAAAATTGTGGTTTTTAAAACATACTGCATTTTTCTCAGGTACAGGAAGTTTTGGAGAGAGAGAGAGAAACAGCCACCCATCTACCCTATCCCCAACAACATTTCTAAGAACCATTCAGAAAAAATGTACAGGAATTTAAGGGAGAAATATACTACACCAGCACAACTTTTTGGATAAATATATATGTCTGCATATATATATTTACATACAAATATATAGGGGAATTTGGGTCGTTTATAAATAAAGAAGAAAGTTGCACCCTCAACACAATTCACATTGAGTGTGATCAAACAAAAGATTTATAACTTTTTCTTGATGCATTCACCTTCTAGCTCATGGAGACAGGCACAGAGCAAACTAACAGGGAGGAAATGCTGGCTACCTCATTTGTAAAATGCTGAAATCATAATGTCCATTTACCTGAAGAAGAGGTGCTACCGATGTGACTGACGACACTAATGAGCCGGTAAGAATGAGGAAGATTTCCTGTCTGGAAAACACAAGTAGGCACGACCTTTAACTCTTCATTTGAATAAAAAAACACTAAATTTAAATTTATTATCAAAGCTAACATGGCCGAGTTTCAGTGTGTGTATAGTCAAATTCAGTAAAAAAATCCAGTGCTTGTATTTTTCAAACCTTTTGACCCAAGAATTCTACTTCCAAATAAGAATTCATCCTCGGAAAATAATTCCAAAGAAGAGAAGAGTACATGTATAAAGTAATTCACTGTAGCATTATCTCTAATAATGAAAAGTTGGAACTAACCACAGGCCCAATAGCAGTGGAGTGGTCAGTGGTATGCCAACGCAATGCAGTATTATTTAGTGGGTCAGCAACGCGTTCACTTGTTTTTCAAACCCACATGAATGCACACAGTAACCACAGCTCTAGAAAAGCAGGTATGTTAATGATTAAGTACTGGAAAACACAATGAACAAAATGAAAAGAGCTGCAGTGGTGCTGTAGGGATTACGGATAAACTTGTACATTCTAAATTATTTTTTAAAATGCTATTAAAATACTGTTCGTAGAAAAATTGTAAAAACCTGGAAAGTGACATTCATGCACTGCAGGTAGCACTGTAAGTTACAAATTTTGGGAAGGAATATAAGTATATGTAAACCAGAAACCATTAAAATGTTTCTCAACTTTGAAGCAGTAATTTACTTTTGGGAGTTTACTCAAAGAAGAAAATCCTAAATAAAGAAAATATTACAATCATCTACAGTTCCTCAATGTTGTTGTTTTTTTATTTTATTTTATTTTTTTAATTTATTTGTCAGAGAGAGAGGGAGAGCGAGCGAGCACAGGCAGACAGAGTGGCAGGCAGAGGCAGAGGGAGAAGCAGGCTCCCTGCCGAGGAAGGAGCCTGATGTGGGACTCGATCCCAGGACGCTAGGATCATGACCTGAGCCAAAGGCAGCTGTTTAACCAACTGAGCCACCCAGGCGTCCCCCTCAATGTATTTTTTAAAGACTTTTCTTTTTAAAGTAATCTCTACACTTAACATGGGTCTTGAACCTACAACCCTGAGATCAAAAGTTGCACACTCTACTGACTGAGCCAGCCAGGCACCTCCCAATGTACTCTTTATTACAGCAGAAAAACAGAAACTTAAATATTTGTGGTTAAAAATTAAATGAAATAAACAGTATGTTGATTTGAGGCAATACAGTACATACAGCCATTAAAAATAAAATGCTTATAAGTAATCTTTTACATCTAAGCAGAATAAAAACTGTGCTTATGACGTTTTTTTATTTTTAAATTTTTAAAATTTTTTATTTCTTTTATTTTTATTTTTTTTTAAATTTATTTATTTGTCAGAGAGAGGGAGAGAGAGCGAGTGAGCACAGGCAGACAGAGTGGCAGGCAGAGGCAGAGGGAGAAGCAGGCTCCCTGCCGAGCAAGGAGCCCGATGTGGGACTCGATCCCAGGACGCTGGGATCATGACCTGAGCCGAAGGCAGCCGCTTAACCAACTGAGCCACCCAGGCGTCCCTAAAATTTTTTATTTTTTTAAAGATTTTATTTATTTATTTGACAGAGATCACAAGTAGGCAGAGAAGCAGGCAGAGAGAGTGGAGAAAGTAGGCTCCCCGCTGAGCAGAGAGCCCGACATGGGGCTCGATCCCAGGACCCTGAGATCACGACCCAAGCCGAAGGCAGAGGCTTCAACCCACTGAGCCCCCCAGGTGCCCCTATTTTTTATTTTTTTTAAAGATTTATTTATTTGACAGAGAGACAGCGAGAGAGAGAACACAAGCTGGGGGAGTGGCAGAGGGAGAAGCAGGCATCCCGCCAAGCAGGGAGCCTGACATGGGGCTTGATGTGGGGCTTGATCCCAGGACCCTGGGATCATGACCTGAGCAAAAGGCAGATGCTTAACGACTGAGCCAGCCAGGCGTCCCTGTACTTATGGCGTTTTAAAAGCACACTTGGAGGTATGGCTAACAAAATAACATGTAAAAATGCTAACAGTAGTTGTGTTAGGATAGTGGAGTTCTATGTAATTAAAATTATTAAAAAAATTGGTAGATGGTAAAAAAGCAATTTTTCAGAAAAAAGAAGGGCCAAAAAAGTTTATAATGTATTCTAGTTTAATGTCATTAGTCCAGTAGTTTTTACTAAGTAACAACCTACTAGTTCTGTTATTTCACTTTAAAGACAATACAGTTCTGGCAGAACTATGGGTGAATTCATGTTACTCAGTTACTACCTAACACACACAAAAGGGAGTCGGGATATCTTTCTAGTTTTGTTTCATTTTATTTTGAATCTTGTGTATAAGAAAAGAGGAGCAGGGCGCCTGGCTGGCTCGGCTGGTTAAGTGTCCAATTCTTGGTTTTGGCTCAGGTCATGGTCTCTGGGTCCTGGGATCAAGCCTTGCATTGGGCTCTGGGTACAGCAAGGAATCTGTTTGGGATTCTCTCTCCCTCTCCCTTTGCTCCTCCCCTCATTCACAGGCTCTTTCTCTCTCTTAAATAAATAAATAAGGAAATAAGTAAATAAAATCTTAAGTGTAAAAAAAAAAGGAGGAAATAAGCAAAGGACAAAAGAAAGTGAAGAGCAACCAACTACCACAGCGGACACTGCCAGTGGGGCCTTGGAAGAAAAACAGCAGGAAAAGTAATGCTGGCAGCCTGAGCAATCGTCCTTAGGGAGTTAAGCAGCCTACCTCTGCATTTCTTTTCAGTTCCTCCGCCTCAGCTTCTGTGTATTCCATGTCTAAAACGTCCTCATTGCCAGAGTCCTCATCGGAACCCAATGAATCCAGAAAAGAGTTGTTAAATTCTGCAGAATACAAAGTATTATGAAAGTTCTTAGAATAGACACAAATGATATGATTAGAAAGAAAGAAAAAAAAAAAAACCAGCTTGGGCTATTTTATCATCCCAAGGAAACCTAAAACATTATTAGGGTCTCAATTCACCCAGCCTGCTCTGGGGAGTAACAATTCAGGTACCAGGTATCTAAAACAGAAATGTCCCTTTTCTTTTAAAGAAATTTATATGAAAGGGATACAATGCTAATAAGAAAGGAATACAACTGAAAAAAGGATTATGATTTCACAGATAACCCAATTTCACTAAATGTCACATTATATAAACTGTGTGTTAGATTTCAAGTACTTGGTGTTATGTTGTAGGTGCTCCCGGCAAATACAAATGATACAGAAAAGTGACCATGAAAAAGAATCAGTATCTTTTCATGTTCTTCAATATTACATCTTTTGAAACTTAACAAATACAATGGAAATTTAACCTTTTTAAAAAAGATTTTATTTATTTCTTTGAGTGGGGGTAGAGAGAGAGAGAGCACAAGCAGGGGGAGGGAGAAGCGGGCTCCCTTGAGGTATGGCTCAATCCTAGGACCCTCGGATCACAACCCCAGTGGAAGGCAGACACTCAACCAACTGAGCCACTCAGGTCCCCCTGGAAATTTAATCTTTAACTTAAGTTTCACTAAAATACACTACACTAACAACTAAATCCAAGATCTGCTTTTTTCTTTAATAAAGTGTTTCCACTGGCAGAATCCATCTTTATGAATGACTTTAAATAAAGAATCACAGGAGAGGGAGGGTTGGGTGTGCACTGGGTGGCTCAGTTGGTTAAGAGGCTGACTTCAGCTCAGGTCATGATCTCACAGTCCTGGCATCAAGCCCCACTTTGGGCTTCTTGCTCAGTGGGGAATCTGCTTGTCCCTCTGGCCCTCCTCCTGCTCATGTTCTAATAAATAAATAAAATCTTAAAACAAACAGAAAACCCCCAGAATCATTTGTACTTAAGTGTCTCTTTGCTTTAAAATATAATTCATTCCACTCAAATCACAGTATAGAGTTATTTATAAGACATGACCACCTAAGAATGGGAGGAACAGAAAAAGAGACTGTAACATCAGAATCCTGGAAGCTGGAAAGTGGATGGTGCCCTGACTTAGCACACCTAGGAAAGCCAAAGCCAAATCCTAAGCCAGTAACAGAAAAGTTGAGAACCAATCCAATTTACATCTTGTTCAAAAGACATACAATTTCGAAGTACCAGGTACCCTTGAAACTGGAGGCTAAGGAGGAGACAAAAATAAGGATCTGATGAAAAGTATTTGAGAAACACACTCCCAGGATCCCCTCTCTCCCCACTTCATGCTGCTGAGCAATGAGAGAAGTCTGGAGTTTTACCCTCTGGAGAGGATGAAACAGTCCCTGGATTAGGGGATGTCAGGCACATACTGAAAACAGTGGAGGCGGCCACAGTTTGCATATGGCAAGATGAATGTGACCTCCAGCCCTAAACTGATTTGGCTCCCGAACTTCGGCAGCCACATTTTTTACCTTTAGGCAAAGGCAAGAGATTAGAAAGCTCTTTTTTAGGAATCTGACCAGCCCAAGAGAAAGGCCTAAATAACATTAACATCATCCCCAAAACAGTTCCGCTTTGTAAAAACTCAAGAGTTGACAAGCTCTAGCTATTCATGTGCTCAGGGCTTCCAACCAACCTTTTAGTCTCCTTTTCTTAATCATGAACCTACAGCCAAGGACTACTAGGTATCTGAGGAAAGTCTCTAATAAGAAATATAAAGAGCATAATAACCACACAGGACAGAGCAGCTGGAGGAAACAATCTATTCAGGGAGAAGAAAACTTCAAATAAACAAAGGAACTATACTTAATATCCTGGATATTTGAGATGGTATTGCTTCTACGATAACCCCCCTAACACTTTAAAAAAATCAAATCATTAAAAATAGTATTTCACATGCTTTTCTGAGTGTGATACATTTCACCATTAAAACAATGTAATTAAAATAATTTCCACACCTTGAAGACTTAACTCTGTTGCTCTTTTGAGGTCATCATCTTCTTTCTGTTCCCAAGCTTCCTAAAGGGATAAGAACACAACTAAGGTTTTAAAAGGGTATTGAATAAACTTGTTTAAGGAAAAATAAAACCAGCTGTTCTGGAAGTATTTTCTAATAATGTTTTCCATAACCTAACGAATGTTCGGAATATGACCTTTTGAGGGGTGTGGAGAAATTCTCCGCTTTTTTCAATGCTGCCCTCTAAAACATAACCTTGGGGGTTAAAAAGGCTTACATGCTATCTTCTCTAGTCAGTGACATTTGACTTGCTAACCAAAAGCCATTCACTGTGACGCTGTGATGTAATTCCCGTTCTCCTTCCATGTCTGAAATACCCGGCACACAGCAGGATCTACTTGGCAAATGGCTCTTTTTTCTTTCCTCTAATTTACAGCCTTTGCCAGTTTTCATGGTGTAAACACTCCCACTACGTATGGCCAGTTTGAAGCTACCGACGGGATGCTGAGCTGGGAGGAGGCGCGTACGCCTGAGCTGACGGCAAGCGGGCTCTAGCACGTCACTGGCCCCAAGTCTGGGACAGCATGACAAACAGTATTTCCACAAGACAATTATTTAAACAATTCTATTTTGTTCTTGCTAAAAAAACCAAACAGGCAAAACAGAACAAAACAAAAACGAAAAACAAAAAACCACACAAGATACATACTAGATACATGGTGAAAATGAAATGAATTTGTTGTCTGTGGACTGTTATTTCTCTAATACATCTGAGGTTCTCTTAGGAAAACAAGTACCTTTGAAAATGTCTCAACTGGATGACTAATTGTGAAAATACGGAAATGCTGACTGTAAAAATTTTTTCCCTCTCATCTGCAGAGAAAATATAATTTATAAACTTCATGCATAAATGAAGAAAACAATGTAATTTAAGCAGAATACTTTTCTCAAGTCTAGACTTGTTTTTTTCAAAGTTACTAAAGTATATAAGAAGCTCAGAATGAGCTATTCTGCTTTAAGTCCTGGGAGCAAGAACATTGTATTCAAAAAAGAAATAGATATTCTCTAAGAAGAAAAATGATTAAACTTATCCAGCTCTCAAGTCTATGTGGAAACCCAGGTGGTGAGTCTTCCAGCTGTTAACAGAATGATGCAGGTATACCAAACTAAAGAAACCTCATATTTCTCAGCTGTGGAAATAGGTTTATAAGATAGTTTTAACTGGGTCAGCTGACAAAAAATAGGATCCACATCTTTTGTATATGAAGAAGAGGGGTGCTGAATTTTCTCTTTTCTCTACTATAAGGAACTATTGTTAAGAAATCAGACCTTGGTCTTTTAGACTAAATAAGTTTTCTAAAACAAATGATCACCATCCATTATTTATAAAATGGGTGACATGAATGCAACTTGATGGCTAGGAGGCTAGGGAGGTACTTCTTGTAAATAAAAGGATACAGAACAGCTGGTTCTGAAATCATTTTAAAGCAGAAGTTCTCAACCTTGACTGAACACTAGAATCACTGCAGGAAGTTTTAAAAAATGAGGGAAGCAAGTAAGGAGGGAGGGGAGAGAGGGAGAGACAAAGGAAGCAAGAAGGAAGGAGGAAAGGGAGGGACAGGGGAGTGAGAAGAGAAAAAAAGGAAGGAAATCTAGATGCCCAGACCACATCCTAGGATCAATTCTATCAGAATTCCTGAGGGGAAGAACAACCCAGGCATCAGTATTTTTTAAAGCTCCCCAGTTATTAATGTGTAGTTAACGTTGAACCCCACTGTTCTAGACAAATTAGATTTTTTAAAAAGATTTTATTTTTAAGTAATCTTTACATCCAACAAGGGGCTCAAACTCACAACTCCAAGATCAAGAGTCACATGTTCCACCAACTGAGCCAGGCAGGGGTCCTAAGTCAAAAGCGATTTCTTGACCTGGTTATTTGTAAACATTAAAAATGTGTATTTATTCTAAGGAGTTCTAGTAAACTTTTACTACTAACATGACTTGCATTACATTGGATTAGACAACCGTGAAGACATCACCTTTCAGTCAGATACCTCAGGCAACTGCAATGGTTGCAACCAACCAGGTCTGGCAAATATAAGTATGAGGAACTAAACGTTTCAGAATAGGTTATTATATGGGGCGCACAGCTGGCTCCGGTGGAGCGTGTGACTCCTGATCTCAGGGTTGTGAGTTAGAGGCCCATTTTGGGTGTAGAAACTACTTACAAATAAAATCTTACAAAAAATAGATTACTGTATAAGAACAGATAAATGTTAGTCAATGGCTGAAATATGAAATTTCATATAATATTCCTGAGAATTTTATGTTCAAATAATTCACAGTAAAGGATTCACACTGTGAGAAAGTGATGAGAACACTTCAATGCCTTAAAATACTAGTGACAAAATCATGGTGGTACGCTGGCTGCTTCTATAGCTTGCAAAACAAACTTGGATTGGGGAATGATCTCTATTAACCCACCTTGCTTTTAGCCAGGAATGAACTATAGTAATGGGAGGTTATCAACAATACATTTTACTGCATTTGGATTTTCAAACAAAAACCAAAAAAACTATCCCTGTTTCTATTTCACACCCAAGGCAAAGCTCCAAACAAAGTTTGTTTGTTTTGATGTATCAATGATTTACTGTATGTAAATCACCTGGAATAATGCTTGACACACAGTAAGTGCTCAATACACATTAGCTGTTGTTATTACTGGGGAAGACAAGTACGGAGAAAATAGCAGTATAATCATCTCTTACTTGCTCTTGAAGGCTCTGAGCCAGCGCCTGCTGAAGCTCCTGCTCTTCCCTTTCACGCTCCATATCATACTGCTGGAGCCAATCCACCTCTCCTTGAGATCCTTCTGGAGTTTTGTTTTCTTTATTCTCATCACAGTCTTTGGTTATCTCAGTAAAACTGGCAGAATCTGAGGAAGCAGAACAGGACATCACTGGGAAATCCTGGCTAATAAACTGAAATTGCTGGACTACAGTGACATCTACTGTTCAGAGAGTAATTTACCTGAGCCTCACACGTAACTTGCTTGGGACATACGACTTCATCTTACTACATTTGACTCATGGTTTCTCAGTCTCAGCACTACTGACATTCTGTTTGAGGGGGCTGTCGTATGCACTGCAGAATGTTTGGTAACATCCTGGCCTCTATCTTACGAGATGCCAGTAGCACCCCTCTCCCCGAGTAGTGACAACCAAAAATGACAGACACTGTCAAATGTTCCTTGGGGGACAAAACTGTTCTTGGATGAGGATCACTGATCTACCGCATTGGTTCTGAAATTTAACCAATCAGAAGCATTAACCTTAAGGATGGAGAGAATGAATAGCCATATTCACAGCCAGTCATAAATGTCACATGACCAAGTACTAGGAACAAAGTATTGTTTAGAGTAAATCAAATAAGAATTAGGCTACAATGGGGCACCTGGGTGGCTCAGTGGGTTAAAGCCTCTGCTTTCGGCTCAGGTCATGATCCCAGGGTCCTGGGATCGAGCCCCGCATCGGGCTTTCTGCTCCGAGTAGAGCCTGCTTCCTCCTCTCTCTCCCTGCCTGCCTCTCTTGCCTACTTGTAATCTCTGTCAAAAAAAAAAAAAAAATCTTAAAAAAAAAAAAAAAAAAAAAAAAAAAAGAATTAGGCTACAATGATTACATTAATACTGAGATTTTTTCCATCATTAAACTGTATGTCAAAAGAGTGCATATTTTCACATTAATAATCAAATAAGTCTTACAACTGACAGAATGGGAGAAGATATTTGCAAATGACATAGCAGATAAAGGGCTAGTATCCAAAATCTATAAAGAACTTATCAAACTCAACACCCAAAGAACAAATAATCTAATCAAGAAATGGGCAGAGGACATGAACAGACATTTCTGCAAAGAAGACATCCAGATGGCCAACAGACACATGAAAAAGTGCTCCACATCATTCGGCATCAGGGAAATACAAATCAAAACCACAATGAGGTATCACCTCACACCAGTCAGAATGGCTAAAATTAACAAGTCAGGAAATGACAGATGCTGGCGAGGGTGTGGAGAAAGGGGAACCCTCCTACACTGTTGGTGGGAATGCAAGCTGGTGCAACCGCTCTGGAAAACAGCATGGAGGTTCCTCAACAAGTTGAAAATAGAACTACCCTATGACCCAGCAATTGCACTACTGGGTATTTACCCTAAAGATACAAACGTAGTGATCCGAAGGGGCACATGCACCCGAATGTTTATAGCAGCAATGTCTACAATAGCCAAACTATGGAAAGAACCTAGATGTCCATCAACAGATGAATGGATAAAGAAGATGTGGTATATATACACGA
>PISX010007725.1:0-87058 GCA_004024625.1 Mellivora capensis
GGTAGCTCCAGCAAGTTGTACCAAGGACCCTGGGGGTTACAATGGGGACACCTGGGTAAGTAATCACAGCTTTCATAATAAGTGGTTTTGGTAAATGTACAAAAACCTTTTTCTAAATGAGCATGGCTCCAAGATCTCGAATAGGGTCAGCTCACACCACAGTTGCTGCCGCCAGCCACACTGCCTTCCCCCTAGTTACTCCACACCACCAGAACTTATTCTTAAATTTCAAAAGATCTGCGGATACCGTTAACCATTACGCTACTAGTGTGTGGTTAAAATTCAGCCAATGGAGTGACAGCGTCTGTGATGAAAACCAGTTGCCATAACAGTGTTCCCACAGTGACCCTCGGGGGACTGGCGCTGGCTCCCCACACTCCGGGCAGCTGGAAACTCTTACATAAATATGCCGTGAGAAAGCTCTTGCAGTTCAGGACTCCCAGTGTGATCCCATACCCTACATTTCTACGGGATCGAGTTGGTCTGCGAGGGGCTTCATGCGAGCACAGTGGGGGAGGCACGTCTCCAACACTCAGACAAAGACAACTGCCACACTGCAACTTAAGGCTCCCCTTTCACTGCAACTGCCCCAAGTTCGACTACCTTCCATGTGAAGCATTAAAAGGGGGTGACTGTGTGGCTGAAAAGGAGTCAGTGACAGGAATCCCCAAATTCAAATCTACCAAAGACATTGGAACACTTTTTTGTTGTCTTTTCTAAACTGTTTGCTTTCAGAATAAATTACTTTCTTTCAAGTGAAAAGACAGTTTCATTTCTCAAGTATTTACCAAGGTCAAAACCCAGGGCAATCCAGAGCGTGACAGTAGGTCAGGAAATCACCAGATGGAAGAACTTAACACCAAGAAGCCCGACTGCTATCAATCCTATTTCCCATTCCTCCCAATTCTTGCCAAACTCGGAGCAAATCCCTAAGTTCTGTGACTCGTGATGGCTGCCTTCCCAGCTCAGGTCTCCCGGGACCTCCCCCTTCTCTGTAGGAGATCTGGACCATCCTCATTCTCTCTCCCTCAACTGTCTTTGGCTTCAACTTTATTTTCCTAATTTTCCCCCAAAGACTGAGAGCACGGCCCTGGCTTCCAGATTGCCACAGGCTCTGTGTTGGAATGCAAAAATACAATGCTTGGTCTCCACAGTTGGCAGGAACACTCCTAGGAAATACAATATGACTTCTGAGAGAAAACCAGAATTTCTTAAATTTGACTCCAAAAAGACAGAACACGCCTTTGGACAGGAGTCTGGGCTGACAGTAATGAAGAAAGGGAAGAATGGTTATTTCAGGGCTGTGATTGATTTTTGAAGGATGCCTTTATTATTTTAAAAATGTCTAAAACCAGAAGAATGTCCTATCTGCTGAGCTACAATTTTCATGCTGTGGAGAATCTGGGAGGTCACTGTTCTATATAGCCCCATGATTATTTGCACTTAGCAGAAGACCTTTACTTTGAGGGAAATGGAAAGCTTTTCTATGAACCTGCTTTCCTCTACCCAAGCCCACAGGACTATAGAAGGTGACCATCTTTTTTTCCCAAACCTTCTACCCATATGGATCAATTTTAGAAGGTGTTGGTATCACATGATAGTTTCTTCTTTATGTGGAGTATTAACTAGAAGCAAATGGAAAGACAATATAAAATCCTCGGACTACCATGCTGTGGTCTGACAAAAAAAAAAAAGCAATTTGGGGAATATTCATTCAACAGTACTCATCAACAAGTCTGACACAAAAAAGACCATAACTCGAGTCTAGACTAGCATCCTAGCTTATAGATGTCTCTCATTTGCCCTAGAGTAAGCTCTCCTAAGTCCTAATTTAATCGTAAGAAATGGTTTCCAAAGTGGGGAGTGGGGCAGGGAGTAAGCCTGATTCAATTCACGACGGCGGGCTCCAGCCACCCCGAGGAAAAACCCAGCAGAAATGATCCGACAGGCATGGCCATACGCAAGTGACCACAAAAAGACTCTCAAGCCTTCCCAAAGAGGCCAGAATAGGTGACCATGAAGCTGAGAAGCTACCCCCACCTACAACTCAGTGGACTCTAGCTTCCCCCATGACCTCTTACCTTTCAACTCCGAACTGGCTGAAAAGTGGGGAGCCGTCCAAGAGCCCCGACACGGTCCCTGCTTGGGAACCGCTCCTACCCCAATAGCTCTTGCTGCCAGCACCCTGTCACTGGGGTTCCCGTGACCTGAGCACACATCATCCCTAGGCACAGGACTCAGGAACGCTACTGTGGCAACACTCTAGGAACAAGGACATAAGAACCAGTACTGGCTGAGCTCTCATTTGCCAGGCAGAGTGCTAAGTGTTTTATTTGACTTGAATACCACAACGGCGCGCTGAGGTATATACTCCAATTCCTTACGACCACTTGCAGATGGGGAAATGAAGTGGAGAAAGGCTAAGTGATGCCCAGAGTCATGCACGCATGGGGAGAGAGCTGGGATCTCCAGCTCGGCAGTGCTGCCTTGGGAGCACCCCCCTTACTGCTATCCGACACTGTCACTCCACCTGGGCAGGTCGGCTCCCTTCACCCACCTTCCTCTATTAACCGAGTCCTCGAAGCTCGCAGACTGCGGTGATTCATCACCATTATTTGCATAGGACACTGTGAGATCCGGAAGTCTTCATCTGGGCCAACTCAGACCCGTGGCCTACTGGGTCAGGCAGGGACCGGAGTCCGGGGCCCTTGTCCCTCTGCCCGTGGCACAGAGCCAGGGGCGGCAGCCCACCACAGACCCTGCGACGGGGAGACTCGCCGGCAGTCCTAGTCTGGGAAGAACAAGTGGTGTCCCAACATCTCCATCCTTGGCTGGCTTGACAATCCACTGCCCCACCTTGAACTCTGATGCACTGGGGTTCCTTAACTTAAACTTCTGTTGGTATCATGTACCATCTTTTTCAAATCACGATTTCCTTTTAATTCTTTCTGTCCCGAGAGATGACAAATACTAAAATTTACACTCCTTAGAAGGTAAAAGCAAGCCTTGAAATGCAAGAAAAACACTTAACAGTAGTAATATTTACATTCCAATTCTACTGCAAGATGGCAAAAGTTCAGCAACATTTAAGGACTATAAAGTTTCATTAAATGGTTCCATATTTTCATTGAAATATATAAAAATATCTTTTAAAAATGCTACATAAAAGACAATGTGAAAATTACCATATTTTACAGAAAGAATTAAGTCCATCCTCAAATGTTCCTTTTCAGGCATCTAACTGCCAGCTTGCAGGTCTAGAGGAAGACATCATTTTAGACCCCCTTCTGCGACAGTTGTCTACACATTTAAATTTGAAGAAGTTTTTAGAACCTAATTTTTTGACTATTTAAAGTAAATGACACAAAAGTCAGTTTGCAGCAGATGAGACAGAGCCAACACCATTTCTTAACACTGTAAGAGTAGTGTTAGGTAGAACTCAAACACAGGAAACCGCGTTCGTTGCTCTTCTTCCCTCACTCTTGCTGGTAATTCCAGAAGTCTGCACCACGTCCACTCAAGTTTCCCGTTACTTCAACACCATTCACAGACTTCACAGTGCATTGTACTCCACACATTTTGATGGATCTGTAGGAAAGTGCTTCTGGCAAATGGTCATTAACCTCTTCAATCCCTAAGAAGATTATAAGAATAAAGACCGGTTATGATAGAGCTGAATGAACTATTCTGAATCACCCTTCGTTTTACTCACGGGTTTACCAATGTCCCCATGAAAACGCAGCACCCCAGCAACATCAACCAGATGTACACGGAGAGAAATGTTTATTCACACACACCCAAGATGCATACAACATAGAGCGAACTGTCCACAACAACGAAAGTGCTGGCAATGACCCAAACGTCCACGAGAGAAGAGATGAGTAAGCTTTACTATGCTCACACATGGAACATTTTACATAGGTAAACTTAGTATTAACTAATATTAACTTAGTATTAACTAGTATTAACTTAGTATTAACTAGAACTCCAGTGGGTTCCAACGGAGAGTGAAGCCCAAAGTGCCGCTCTCGAGTACCCACGGTAGGTACCCAGATTGCAGCTCTCCAGTGCATCGAGAAAGTGCTGCATATGTACCATCCTTGCGAGAACTGAGAAAACACACAAGATGTTCTGTGTTCCATGCAGGAATTCTGATGATGAGGGATTCTGGTTGAGAACTGAAACACATGCATCTCAGAAACAATACTGAACGTAAAAAGCAAGGAGCGAAGGCTTTTAAGTATAATGTCATTTTAATAAAACTGAAAAACAATTTTAAACAATACATGGCTTATAGATACACAACATGGAAGAATTACTTCTGAAAAAAGCAAGGCAATGGCAAATTCAGAATAACAGTTACTTCTGGGGTAGAGGAGGAAAACAGTCAATGTTCTTCAGAATGTTCTAGTTCTTAAGCTGGGAACCGGTCTTTAGATATATTTTTTATTTCATAACTTATATATTACATGTATTCTTTTATATTGCCAAGTATTACATGATAAAAACATTCTAATATAAGCATAAGAGCACAGTACAGCATCCCAAACCTAACCCAGCTATTCCTCCAGAATTCAGTCCAAGGACTCCCATACTGCCTCTGTTCTACACCTTCGGCATCTGTCACCAGCCTCTGGTTCTCTTCAAGCAACTAAGACACAGGGGATCTCACAAATTTCAAGTGCTTGTCTCTCTTCTGCAGTTTGGCCAGTTCTTCACCAATCCAACTTTGAAGAGACTTGGGGAATCGATGACAAGAACTGCCACTATTAGAATTCATTTGGCCCCCTGCAGCTCACCCTTCACAGATCCTTCTGTGATCTTTCAACATCCTTAGCTGGCATCTGGCTTTTAGTTATTCCTCTCGCCTTTCTCATCCACCACTGAGCAAACATACCCCTAAGTCATTATCCAAATTCACCAACAGGAAAGGGACAAGAGTAGAAACCTGCAACATGTCACTACAGATCTCTCCAGAATAATTCTGGAAGAGCTCCGCCAATAGCAATGGATCCTATTCACTCTTGTCTACCAGTCTACAAGCTTTGTTTACAAGGAGATGCTCTGCCCAATGTTTTATTGCGATCTATACATAAACCACCACCACCAAACATAATGGCACTTCATTTTAATGACCCACAAGGTATTGTTTGGCACAAATTAGTTTAAGGTTTCTCACCTTGGGTTTGCAAAAACTGAAGCCACCCAGTTCCTATCACAGTAACGAGAACAGTGAGATCCTATCACAGGCCAAAGGCTGGCTTCGGTCAGAGCTCTACCAGATACTGAATATGAAAATGTATACAGCACACTGCCTGCTACTTAACTAGGATTCTGTCAGGATTCAGTATCTTTCCTCAAAACAATACAATGAAATAGCATCTGCTCTTAAAACAAGAGCGAGCTTCACAGCCTAGCAGGAAAAGCGGTGTGTGGCTATCATTATATAGGTCGTTACGCAATGCAGTTAACACAAGGGCGTATCTGGAAGTCTGAGGAGGAAGGGCAAAACACAGCCCGGAAAGGCCCGCTGACGTAACAGGGACCCAAGTCACCATCACGCATTTAGAACTCTTGCTCTGTAACTACCAAAAGTATGCAAACAACACTTATACTCAGGAAATCACCAAAAGCCAAACAAAATCAATAATGACAATAACAAAAGTCCCTGCGAAACCTCTTTGGTGCCACAGTTACCTAAACACAAATATACATCCCCTCAAATATAAACGGAACTATAACCTAACAGATCCGACATCTGAGGAGCATGATTTAAGCACCTCACTTGAAGTCCTTCACAGATTCAAAGCGTAGCCACACTGTGCTAACTTAAGCAGCAGGAGTGTGGAATAAGGTTATGCTTCAGCTGACTTCCAAGGAGACAGGTGCAGGCAGTGCATTCACCTTGCTCCTCGCTCACGTCTTCTCGCAGTCGGCCCCCGTGATCGGGGCTTGCTTCAGGATGAAGACCCTCGCCTCTCACAGTGCAGCTTCTCCCACTGGGAACTCTAACCATGTGTATGCACACATGTGATCTGTAGCCATGGAAACGTAGGTGATCGCACTCGTGTGGCACCTTATACTTCCCGAACGAAGTGGTGAGAAGGCAGAGGGCTGAGAAAGCCCGCGCCAACGAAATGCAAGCAGCCTTAGTCAGCCGCAACATGCCAAGAAGGATTATGAGCCAATACGAGGCCAACTGGTGCTCAGGCTGCTGGAGGTAGTGTTCCCTGTAAGAAATGGAATCTTGGCTGTTGGCTCCTCATAGGAGATATCTGTGATGCTTACTTAACCTCACTAAGCAGATCCTAGGATTTAAAAATAAATACCAGTATCCTGTCTGAAATCTCAGCTGCCAAAAGGTTGTGAAAGTCAACAGTCTGAGTCATAAATGGTTACCACAAAACATTACGACCCACTTCTGCAGTAAGGACTGATAGTACGCAGCACACGTTTTTTAAGGGGTGTAATGTCAGGACAGCATATGGTTATTTTCCAAATTGGAAACAAATCTTTTCAATTAGATCCCCCGGGATTTCTGTTTCCAATTGCTCAAGGATGCTTACACCAGACAACAAACTGCTTAGCTTAGCTTATTGCAAATAGCTTCCTAAAAACTGGTGCCATTTTTAAATGTAATTTTTTCCCCATGAAAGCAATACATTTATTTAAGAAATTTTTATTCAGGGGCTACAGTGTGTCGAGCACGGTTTTCAGCTGAGAATATGGGAACAAAGCAGACAAAAATCCCCACACTCATTAAGATTATATTCTAATGAGGGAACACAGCCAAGAAACAAAAGGAACATGTAAAACACGTAATATTAGATGATAAATGTGATGGAGAAAAATACAGCAGGGGAAGGTGTGTGTGGATATGGGGAGTGGCCAGAAGAGCATTTGAGCTTTTACTCCAAGTGAACCAGGAAACCACTGCAGAGCTCTGAGCAAGAGAACAGCATAATCTGATTCATACTTGAACTGCATCGCTCTGGGTGCTGTGCAGATCCGGAAGAGAAGCAAGGATATGGGATGCCTGGCTGGCTCAGTCAGTAGAGCATGCAAATCTTGATCTCGGGGTTCTAAGTTCAGGCCCCATGTTGGGTGTAGAAATTACTTAAGAATAAAATCTTAAAAAAAGAGAAAAAAGAACAAGGATACAAGCTCAGAGTCCAGACAGGAGATGCTGTAGTAATCCAGGTAAGAGAGGTTGGTGGCTGAGCCCAGGGGGCGGCAGTGATAGTGCGAAGAAGGGCCCAGACCACAGACAGACTCTGCATATAGAACCACAGGTTTGCTGATACACAGGTTATGGGCTGAGACAGAAAAATAACGCCATGTTTTTTTGAAGTCACATGCTTCTTAAATGATAGCAGTCCTCTGCCTCACACTTTCCAGTCCCTAATTCCAGCACCCCAGAGGCAACCGCTTTAAATCTCCTGTTTCTTCTGGTATTTACGGATACTGACAGTGCCTGATTTTTCTTCTGTCTCAAAATCGTCTCTACAGACTTCCTACTGTGAAAGCTAAGATTTAATCCTCTTATGCCACACTCACTGGCCCTTCACAGGCACACACACCTAAATGCAATTCTCTTCCCCATTCTCCCCAATCGTAATTCCTAGTGATGTAACATTCAGGATTTACTGCATACTGTCTACACAAATATTATTCAAAGCAGAGCCATGCAGCATATTATGACAGTATCTCCTTTCGTATTTTTCTCTTTTCGTTTATGGAGATACCACCAATTCACTTTCCACCAGTAGACTACGCTCAATATGGCCAAACAGAACAGGTATTAAATCTGTTCCATTTTTCTCCTGGAGCCCTCTCTGTGTTCTAGCCTAGAACAAATGGATTCCGGAGCTCCTTGTACTGCTGTTATCCTAGTGCATCCCTTCACCTCCAACCCGGCAGTTCCTTCTGATCCACTCCTGTCCTGGATCTTGTTTCCTGGATCTCTCTGTTTCCCTCTGTCACTGTGGTGGAGAACATCCTCAAGTAGAGGCAGTCTAACACCGTGGCCTTAGGTTCAAATCCTCATTCCACCACTTCCTAGCTGGGTAACCCTGCGAACTTCTTCACAGCTCAGTTTCTCCACTTGTAAAACAGAGAAATTATACCATCAACCTCATATTGCTGCTCCCAAGTACTGAAGTGAAGCATCCAGTGAGCACGATATAAATGTTAACAATGATTCCAGAGAAGGATACGTGAGAGGTCACATTCTGAAGACATTCTGAGACTCATCTGAAAACATCTTTAGCCTATATTCACACTTAACAGATAGTTCAAAGAAGAATGTAAAGGAGTTGAAAATTATTTTCCTTGCTATGACACAGGTACTCTCCCACTGTCTCCCAGCTTCCAGAACTGTTAACGAGAAGTATGATGGCATTTGAATCCCTGAGTCCCTGTAAATGACCTGTTTCTTTTCTCCCAAAGTATTTCAAGTCCTTTTTTTAATTTTTGGCCTTCCAGTATTTCATTATACTAGGTCTTAGTGTGAGAGCTTTCATCCTCATTTGTTATGTATTCAGTGAGCTCTCTTCATTCTAGACACTTCGATCTTTCAGATCTGGGAAGTTTTTCTGCATAAGTCTTTATTTCCTACTCTCCAATTCCTCTGTCCTCTTTTTCCTGGAATCTGAATAGTACAGATCTTCTAGAATGACTCCCTCATTGTCTTATCCTTCTAACCCTTTTAATTTTTGAATTTCTGTTATAATGTTTAATTTCTAAAAGCTAATTTTGATTCTCTGACTCTTCTTTGTGGCGTACTGTTCTTATTTCATGGTCACAGCCTTAGCTAAGGATATTAAGCAAGCTTTTAATTGAAGTTTTTGTTGTTGTTGTTCTTCTGTTCCTTCTTTCTCTGAGTTCCTTGTTTTCTAGGGTTTATTTTGGTCTCTTTCACACTGTAAACTTTCTCTAAAGGTTTGATGATCCTAGGTGAACATTCATATTTATGAATAAGGCAATGAAGAGCTAAGGGACACTCCCTGAATGGGCAGGGCCTGTCAATGGAGGTTCATTTGGGGACAACATGGCAGCAAGCTAGCTTTTTTCTTTGGAGGAATACTGAATGTTAAGTAACTGCCAATCTTTTCTCTTGAGTCAGTTCACAGAGAAGAATCCTCTAAATTCCTGAGTGGGAAGGTAAAAGCTTCCAGCATCACAGGAATCAAGGGAGAACAGGAACTACAGGGCTCATCTACCAATACACAGGCTCTCAGTAAAGTTTCCTCTTTTCACTAAGGCATGTCACCGTTCCTGAACAGTAGAGATCCCTTAGGAAGTTAACTGCTTTCTGCCAGAGAAGGGCAGGAGAGCCCACCTGGATAAGGGAGAAGGAATCTGTCTGGCCTACTTATCCTAATTCTCAGCCACTCCCTCATTTTCAGCCCCATCCCACAGTCTGGCCTTTTAGAAAAAGTGCCAAACAGCCCACATCTTGATCCCTCCAGATTCTATAGTTTACATTAATGGCTTCTTAATGACTCCTCCCCACACAAATTTAACCAAACTATTTTCATCAGTATGTTTCTAGAAAAATGCCTGCATTTAAATAAAAGTCTAATTGATGAACTGTACACTTAAAAGTGATGAACATGGTAAATTTTATTTCACAATTTTCCAAAAATCTAATTGAAAGTGTTATAGAATGTTCTAGATAAAGTATAAAAATATCAAATACAGATACAGTCTGGTGTATTATAGCACATGATACAGGATACAAATTCTCCATAATGAAAGCTGTTTATACCCAGATAAAAATCAATGAACCATTATATCAACCTGCAGCCACTAAAAAATGACCAATTTTTTTTTTAATTATTGCAGAAAACAGTAACTTTTTAAAACCAAACCAACTACAATCACAATTCTTCGGCTAGACTTGCCTTTTCGTTTATAAATTCTCATTAGTTATTAGGACTTAAGGAAGATTTTGTTACTGTTCTTAAGTAATCTCTGTACTGAAGTACAAAGAAGACATTTCATCTCATCAATTATTTCTGTCCCTATCACTAGTCTATACTCTAAGAACAAAGTCTTGAAATTGAAAGCACAGATCCGTCTGATACAGCCCAAGAATGTGAAAAGTAAGATCTTAGCGGAGTGACATTTTCTTCCTAGCTATTTAAAATTCTGTCAATGAGTTGCCGAAGTTCTAATAAGGAATGAATTAACATGAGACACTTAATAATTAATCCTGACTTTTGACTGAAGGAATACTCCCTTGACCTAAAATAGAATATTCAAAAAACGTGTACTTAATAATGAAAAGTTAATTTCTACAATTTCAACTAACACCCATAGTTAGGCATAAAAAGGCCAATCCCTCAAAAACTGTCTACAGGAATTCTTTTCACACAAGATCATAAAAAGCACTTTCATCTAAATAACTCACTCTAGCCTTCTAAATAACTGGACCTCACTACCTGGGATGATGAAAAGTCCCACTGCAAGTATCAAAAAGTATAAAAATTTTCAGTATCTGTAGAACTTAATGGACACCGAAACAAAACTGGTAACTCGGGACTCTAGGTGCCTCTCTGGCTCACAGTCAGAAGCAGAGCTGCACTCATTTTTCACTTGTCTGAATGCTTCTTTTTTTTTTTTTTTTTAAAGATTTTATTTATTTATTTGTGAGAGAGAGAGAGAGAGAGAGAGCACAGGCAGACAGAGTGGCAGGCAGAGGCAGAGGGAGAAGCAGGCTCCCTGCCGAGCAAGGAGCCCGATGTGGGACTCGATCCCAGAACGCTGGGATCATGACCTGAGCCGAAGGCAGCCGCTTAACCAACTGAGCCACCCAGGCGTCCCTCTGAATGCTTCTTTAAGAGAACCTATTTCTAGCTCACAGGCTCAACATTTCACAGAAAGTAACAAAGTACAATCACAAATGAGAACTCCATTTTAAAAACAGCACTTGCCTGCTTAGCTAAGTTAGGTAAAAATTTTTACTAAATGACCCATCTGGGGGAAGATTTCCTTTATTTGATTACCAGGCTTTCCCAGTACAGGGTGATCTTTTTTCTCAAGCATGTAGTTGAGAAATAGAAGATTTAGCACCCCAAGTTAAATGTCTGCTATCAGATCAGTTGCCAGCTGAACAGGAAAGATGCACTGCTTAGATCAGCATTCCCCAAATGTGTTTCCACTGAACACTGGTATTCTAAGATCTAGAAGGTGATGTATGCGGTCAATAAATGCTAGCAGTATTTTTTCTAAAAATTTAATACGGCAGAAAATATTAAATGGGTAAACTGTAAAATATCACACAATAACCTGCCTTTAAGAAATGGTAGATCAGGGGCACCTGGGTGGCTCAGTGAGTTAAGCCTCTGCCTTTGGCTCAGGTCATGATCCCAGGGTCCTGGGATCGAACCCCACATTGGGCTCCCTGCTCAGTGGCGAGCCTGCTTCTCCTTCTCCCTCTGCCTGCCACTCTGCCTACTTATGCTATCTCTCTGTCAAATAAATAAATAAAATATTTAAAAAAAAATAGATCATAGCCAACAATGCCAGGAGGCAGCATGAAGCCACATGACCCGCAAGTGTGACATATGCTTTGACGCTCAGGGAATGTTTACCAGCTAACCATGAGACTGTCTATTCAATGTGTGGCTCAAGTTGTGACCACTCAGTGCAGTGACTAAAGTGTCTGTTTTATCATTTTGGGCAATACATGAATATATTATAAATTTACAAATGTTCCATGAATAAATACATCCGGCAAATGTTAGTATATACCCCAAAACCTGAAATACGGACTGAAATAACTGACAGAAAATGTTGGAATGATGTCTTTAATAGGGAATTTGCTAACTTAGATTACAGAAAACTGTCAGAGCAGACTGTTATAGAACATTTGCCTTTTATAATGTGCGACTCTAAGAAAAATTATTCAGAATGAATTATTAATCCTTAATCATCTAATTCCCAGAGAAATCTGTTCTAACACAGTACACAGATCAATTAATCTAAATATATCAGGCATGTTACCAGCAGGAAACAAAAAGCGCACTCAAACTTGAAAATTCGATGGTAGTATTTCCCAGAACTTTACGAAGGCATGGAATGGGCAGGACGTGGGACTAACAGGAGACAGTACAGGACCCTATAACTACCAACACTGGAAAGCAGGAGTCAGCCTGTGCTCTGAGAGGCAAGGAAAGTTAACCGAAGCCCAGAGAGGGTAACTGTGTGCCGATAGCCATCTGGGAGAAGCTACGGCCTTGGGTAGGAGGTACCATCAACTCTCAGTGACCCCACAGAGAGGAAGGTGGGGAAATAAATACCCCAAACTTGTGCTTCTGGCGGGCACCTACAAAATGCCTTCCCGTCACTGTCACTGCCTACCCCTCTCGGACGCAAGAAAAGGGAGCCTGTCAGTGTTCATAAAAGCCAGGTTTCTGGGGGCACAGGACAAGGTGAGGAAAAGTGGAGAGTGACCTCCAAAGCAAAAAACCACCTGGTGTCCATTTCAGCTCTTCCTCCTCCTCGTCTTCACAGACAAGTAAAGAATGCCCAAGACGTGAACCTTTTTTTTTTTTTTTTAAAGATTTTATTTATTTGAGAGAGAGAGAGATCACAAGTAGGCAGAGAGGCAGGCAGAGAGAGAGGGGGAAGCAGGCTCCCCGCCTAGCAGAGAGCCTGATGCGGGGCTCGATCCCAGGACCCTGAGACCATGACCTGAGCTGAAGGCAGAGGCTTAACTCACTGAGCCACCCAGGCGCCCGACGTGAACCTTTTCGAGAGATGTCTTTAAATGACTCAATTATAAAGTCTCTCAATACCAAGAGCTTACTGTAATCTGCATAAAAGAAGCTTTACCCAAATCTGGGCCAAAGGTTACATCTGTATTTGGCAAACAAAGTTCTTGAAGTTAAGAACACCAATTTAAATCTAACCCCAGATTTGAGGCTAGCTGATAAACTATACAGCTTTTCTTTGATCTGCATGGTGAAAAAACCCTCCCTGTGGTGTGTTTAATTTTTGCGAGCAAAAGAACACTTCGAACAACTTTCACAGTTTAAATTCTATAGAGGCTTACATAAAACCCAAAGATGAAATCATGGTACAATAAAATGGCCCCTTGAATTGTTTTCAACTCTATTTTCTAACAGATATTTCTCACCAGGATTTCTAAATAAAAGAATAATTATCCCATACATCTAAGATTCCATTAAATGTCGTCCAAAACAGGCAAAATTAACCTATAGTAACACAAGTCAGAAGACTGGTTATTTTTGATGGCAGGAGGACTTGGGCTGGGAAAAGGCAAGAACAAACTTCTGGGGTGCCGTTAGAAGCGGTCTGCATCTAGATGTTGTTTTCTGTCTTGATAAATCATTACGCACACCAAGAATCACTGAGCTGTACAATGAAGATGAGTACACCTCACACCTCACTGCCTTTGACAGGTTAACTGTACCTCAGTTTAGTAGAAACAGTTACCCTACTGAAGAATTTCCATTACTGCCTACTCCGCCAGCATCTAAAGTAGAAAGCGCGTGGGTCAGGCAGTTTCCTGGAGGTCAGCAAACTAGGGTCCACAGGCCCCCCCGCTTCTTTCCTAAGTATGGTACTCTTGGACTGCAGCCACCAGCTGCTTTCACACCCCAGCTGCCGGGTCCAAGAGGTGCAACAGACACCTGGGAAACGCAAAGCCTCAAGTATTTTCTATTTGATCCTTTAAGACAAAGTTTGTCAACCCCTGACTTAATCTTCAAATAATATATTTAAAGTGATTCTTTTCTAAGGAGAGTCCAAATCCACCTCACCTAAACACCAAAGTAACAGGAGAGAGATTCAAAAGACCTTAGCAAATGACTCCATTCACTGCCATCAAGAATTTCATAAAACTCTCACGTGGCGATGGCAGTGTTTTTTGGCCTTGAGCTGATTCGCACCACAGACATCAGAAATCAGCATTTTACTTGTCCATCCACAATGCTACTTTAATTTGGTGCCGCTATTTTAAAAATAGAACCATTCAATTTTTTTTGAAAAAATTAAGATACTTAGCATATTAAAAAGAAAGTGGAAGGTGGAGCACTACTATTATCCCTCCGAGGGAACAACAAGCTGAAGTAACTCCGGCACTAGTGGGGGTCATGCATCAGCTGACACCTTACACTAGCCTCCACTGTCCCCTGTTAACAATGAGTTGAGACAAAATGAAACACTGCTTCGATTTTGCCTATATGAGAAGTAGGAAAACAAAAGACAGAGGCTCAAGTGTTTCTTACACGCTCGGCTCACTCACTACTGACTGTCGGGGCATGTGAGCTTGCAACCTTAGGTTTAAGCAATGGCCTCAAGGGAAAATGGCAGAGCATTATCAAAGATATCCAAGGAGCAAAAAGGACAATAATTAACATGACGCTGGCAAACATCACATGGCAGGGATCTCCCTCACATATTCCCAGTGGCTCTACTCCTGTCTCAGAGCACTTTTGTTAAAAAGCTTCTTTGTCCTATTTTTCAACCTCTTGTGAGTTTATCTGTAATTATTCTAAATTAAAAGTTTAATAAAAAGAAAATCACTGTTTTCTTGCACTGATTAAACAAATGCATCTTCCTTCCTATTACTTCAATTGATCCTTAACTACAGGACAAGTTTACTCCCTTTTCTGCCAGGAAAGGTCCACCATTATCTACAGGCCTCTTGCTCAGATCCCCCACCAACAGTCTCCTTTCCTTCAAGAACCACAAAAGTAACAAGACTTTCACATTTCTGGTCCTATACAATATTCATTCCACCAGCAAATATTTACTGAGCACGCACCACTGAGTAAGGAACTGTTCTAGACTCTGGGTATGTAACACCATGTTCTTGCCTGTGGAACCTACACCTAAATTATCTTGTCTAATAATGTAGCATAAGCTACCATTAGATTCTGTAGCAGTCATATCATACTCTTAATTTTACTGCATGTGTAGCCTACAAAATTCCCTCATCCTTTCTCATATCTACATTGCTCAGACTGTATACTCAAGCAACCAGTTCCCTGGATCCAAATTTTTTTTATGGTCATTCTTGCTACATATTGTATTTTTAGAATCTGTTCTTTCCTTCAGTCTGTCAAGAACTGCTGGAATGCCAATGTCCTTTTCCACCTTAACACACACCCTACCCTTATTGTCCATAAATCTGATAAATAAACCTTTCTATAGATAGAGTCAACCAAATCAGTCATTAAAATGTTTTAAAAGGACAGAATTGAGTGACTAAGAACCCCATGATATCTCACTAGCATCCATCCAAAGAGTCATGGATCCATTACTGAGTCCTGAGGCATCCCGCACTCAACCAGCTATGCGTCTACCTGACTGTATTAGCATATCAACATCTGTCCATGAGAAAAGTATTAGGTTTAGGTCAAACATCCTCCTAAAGTTCAGTATATTTACCAATTTCCCCTAATCATCTTGGGGAAAAAAGGAAGATTTTTTAAATGGGAAGGGAAGAGTTGAAAAAGAAGACCAATGGAGGAACAGGTCATTATATAGCTTTCAAAAATAAACCAGAAATCTTTAAAAATGTTAGATATATTTTTAAGAAGAAAATCGGTTTGTGGGAAAGTGGAAAACATGCTATTGTTGAAAAACCTAAAAGCTGTCCCTGAGACAATTTATGTTATATGAACTTTTACACACACTCTGGCTTTGTACACATGGTACAGTTGAACACAATTAGCAAATTTAATCGGAAACTGTTTTCTATTGTTAAAGCCAAACGACCTTCCCCTCCCTCCACTGAAATAAAAGCTTTTTGCCTTCAATACAGTCACTAGTGGTTATTAAAAAACGGAAAGGTCTTTGAATTTCAACAAGTATATTTGAACTCTATAAATTCTACAATTCATATTAGGGAGTCAAGTTGAACTATTTGAAAATGCTAATATATATGAATAAGGCATCAAGCATGACGCACAAGTTAATCTTCAGCACTTGGAATTGAAATCACATAACAAGATAATTCATGAATATGTTAATAATTGCTCTCTGGCACAAAATCTGAAAGCACGTTATGCATTCTAAGCAAATTTTACATTTTAAGTAAACTTCCCGAGTATCATCTTCAAACTTTAGAATCAGCATCCAGCACAAGTCCTTATACAGACAGAATCTGGGATTTTTGACAATTTGGCAACAGTGGCATAACAGTTGACTTTCTTCCCCCACTAAGGAGAAAAGTTTTATCCAACAATAATGCAAACAAGTTTATGTGAGGCAAAGAGGACCGTAAGAAAATAAACTATTAACCTTTTCACCCTGTTTGTGTCAAGAAGTGTCATTAAATGTTACTGAAAAATAATTTTTCATTAAAGCTGGATTTTTACTATTCATACCTTCTTTTTAGCCCAGTAGATACTAAATCTGGAAAATGACAAAATGAGATTTACTGCTAAACAGTCTAAATTTGTCCTTCTTCACCAAACTCCCAAAGCCAAATGAAACAGCATTATTTCAATGCTGAAGGAATTAAAGCACAACATCTTACCCTGTCTTGCGTCATATACGAAACTTACAAGGTTTCTCTTCTATTCTGTGATGAGGTCTTAAGTGTAAGTACTTACAAAAAGTGGACTTGTGTCCTATCATATACCCAATTTGCTACAATTCTTCTCCTGCTCTCAAAAACTGACAGTTTGGGAACTGCAGAACGTTAACCTCCAGAGCCAACTTCTCTCTCTCCCAGTTGCTTACCTGAATATATTTCCGCTGTGTTTCATCATTTAAAACATGTGCAACATGCTTAGAAAAAATCTTTTCTCTGCCAGTTCTGGCATGGATACCAACCATGGTGACACCTATGGGCCAAGGGGCATTTCCAATGGCCATCTGAAGATAAGCATCATTAGCCTAAAAAGAAAAGTTTAAGAGATCAGGAAAACAAAAATACTGGGTTGGTCCCAATTTGTGAAGTATTTCACAGCCCCTTACAACACAATTTTCATCCATCTCTTGAGCATGTTGCAAGTATTATCATTTCCATTATTCAAACAAAAGAAATTAAAATATGAGGTGTCAGGACTGCCCTGCCCAGGACCACAAACGTCCATGGAAAACCAGAAACCAAAGCTAATCCTGTGAGTAAAAAGACAAACATTCCTTTGCAGCCTCTGTGCCCCCGCAATTAATACATTTCAGATCTGGAATTACCAGGTAGGTAATTTGATGCAACTCTAGTTTGGGTCTCCTCTAGACCCAGTCTTCTCTACAGGTGGTCATATGGAGAAGATGGAGGCTAACTGGTTTTTCAGAATCCAACCTGCAACTATATCCACTGTCTGCCTCTGAAAGCTGGGCAGGGCGGGTGGGGGGGGGGGCAGGGACGGCTCTGTGAGCTGGGACTATCACACAGGGTCCACAGCAGATGTGTAAACAGAGATTAAATACTAGCCCTTGAAGCTGAATAGTTACTGGATGAGATCGTTTCACTTTGGCCCTTCTGCACCTCCCACCTGCCAAGAACCTTAAAAGCTACAAAATGTAAAGACAGAAAACAATGAAGACAAACAGCTCTTTTTCTAAACCAAGTCTGGTTACCTAGGAGGAAAAAAAGAATAAAACAGAAATCAAGTAAATTCTGAAAGACCCCTAGGGTTTCAGAGAAGCTCAAATAGCCAGGTTTTGAAGAGATTTTATTTTTAAAAACCAAATGCACAATCGATATGCAGAGTTGATTTTAAAAATCAGGTACTACAAATAGGCTAACTAGAAGATCATCTTCTGCCCTGAAGGCAAATTTGAATTTGCGCTACTCAGTTTTACAAAGCTTAATTTTAAAGAGCATGTTACACACTTATCAGATTCTGACTTGTGTCCATTTTCACACTGGTTATTAACTGACAAAATTTCCAATAGTCTCCCAAATTTCTAAAGCAAGCTGTCCAAATAGGTTATTAAAGTTTCTTGGTTCTTCTGCAGTTTACACAAAATAAACTTACACCTGCTTCTCAAATATAAAAATGGAAAAAGCAACAAGAGGGAAGGCATGCTTGCTAGTAGGCAAGTGATCTGATTTCTTTCTGCAGCGAAGGTGACCTTATCCATCCCTTCCAAGGCAACTGTCCTTACTAAGTACATGCAACTAACAGAAACTATCCAGGAATAAAATTTATAGGCACAAAACAAAAACATTCCTTTTGATAAAACAAACTGGCTCTCAGAGGGAGTAAAAATACGTTCACCTCATCAGCACAAGGTTCTAGCTGGGAGGCATGCCAGGTAACCCTCTGTTTACTACAGATACTCCGAGTCCAGGAGTGAGCCCTGGCACTCCCCACTTTTCTGCCAGAGCCCCACCTATGGCTCTGGAACGGACAGGGGAACCATTGCGCTGAAACTCCCTCCTCCTCACTCTTGAAGGCACTGCCACTAGAAGCCTCCCTCTTCAGACTCTGCTGATGGGCCAGATGCGTTTCCAATCCCCACTACTGGTACAGCAGGCCATTCTCCTTCCATTCCCTGCAGCAAGTGACAGCCTCCCATTCCCCTTCCTGAACTCCACTCCAGGAGCGCTGGGCTGCGGGGAGCTCTTTCCCTCTGCCACTGCCTACAAAGACAATGGGGCAGGGGGAAAAGCCTTTCCTAACAAGGGCTCTGCTATTGTTGCTGTTCTGAAATGGGAGGGATGAATTCTAGCAGCCTTACTTGGAACATTTTCTCATCCAAGTATAAAGGGTGGTTAAATTCCATTGTATCATTAGTACAATAGTTCAGCTATATTACGGATTAAGTAGGGTTTTATAGCTGGCCTTGGAAACTCATCTACATAACATTGTTTCTGTGGGAAAATTTGTTCTACGCCATAATCTTGGACAATCTTTGAAACCCAATCCCATTCATGAAATGAACATTGCCTATATCCAGTTCATGCTCTGAAGAATCTTTATACCTATCTTAAAAATGATTAAAAAACCAATGTGGCCAGGAAAGTTTATTATCAATGCAGTGTAATAAAGCTGACAATGAATTAGAAACTAAAGGTTTTGTTTTTTACTACTAATTCATTTCACATTTATTCTTAAAGCTCCTATTAAAAGAGTTCCACATCAAATGAACGTATCATGCATACACAACCTAGATAAGCTCATAACCATGATATTGATGCACAGCATGGTAATGTACCTTTACATATTCTCTCTGCAACATGAATTTAATAATATCTGTTATGGATTCTTTAATATCAGCAGGAAGATTCTGGAAAAGAAAAAAAAAGTGTAACTATTTATGGCAGCTACTGTGTATAATTACAGACTGCCATTTATACTAACTTTAGATAGTCTTTTTTAAAAAATCAGTTATGTGGAAGCATTTTTCAAGGAAACTTACCCTTTTCCGTAGCTTTCTGAAAAGGGGTCTGAGATAGGACTCGGTTTGTTTCTGAGTAGCACTGTTCAGTTTGCCCTGCACACTGCGCTTCACGTAATCTTCTCGGGCATTCAACTCTTTAGCCCAAACACCAAGAAGAAACTGTTGAAAGAAAGAGTAAATTTAGACTATGATGCCACCCAGTGGTTCAAAAAACTGACACACTGAACAATGTATTATCTTTAAAGTAAATTTTTTTCTAATTAAAATAGTATCAATATTTAATTGATGAACTATTTGTGCTTATTTTGTCATATATGACCACGTATGTTTGTAGTGCCTTGACAAGTCACAAACTTCCCTATTCTATATTTACATATATATATGTATTCATTCCTAATGCAAACAATTTCCCGCTAACTATCAAATTTCAAATTTCATAGCTAACTTTGACAGAAATAAACTTTTACTCGTATTTCTACTAAAATTCAACCCACCTAGATTCATTTGCCATAATACCTACTGCGCTGTGATACTTAATCTTCCAAGTATGTTGCTGTGCTCTAGGCATACCCCATGGACACTGCGGGACTGGTTCCACACCACCAGATTAATGAAGCAAGTATCACAATAAAGTGAGTCAAATGAATTTTTTAGTTTCCTAATGCATATAAAAGTTATGTTTACACTGTAATGGAGTCTATTAAGTGTATGATAGCACTATGTCTTAAAGAAATGTATATACCTTAATTAAAGAATACTTCATTGCTGGGGCACCTGGGTGGCTCAGTTGGTTAAGCATCTGACTCTTGATTTCAGCTCAGGTCTATTCTCAGGGTCATGAGACTGAGATTGGGCCCCCGCATAAGGCTCTGCACTGGGCATGGAGCTTCCCTGAGATTCTCTCTCTTCTTCTCCCCCTTCCCCCTTAAAAAAATACTTTATTGCTAAAACATGCAAATCATCATCTGAGCTCTCATGTCCTAATCACTGATCACAATTAACCATGACAAATATAGTAACAATGAAAAAGTCTGAAATACTGCAAGAATCACCAAAATGTGACACAGAGATACAAAGTGAACAAATGCTACTGGAAAAACAGTGCCAGTACACTTGTTCCACACATGGCTGCCACAAACCATCCATTTATAGGAAAACAAAAAAACCAAACAACAACAACAAAATCACCAAAGAAAACAGCATTATCTCCAAAGCACAATAAAAACCAAGCACTATAAAATGGGGTACACCTCTATTTGGACTTTCTGCTTTTGGTAGTAGGGACGATTTAAATATTCCCACTAAAGCATGAGACTAAAGGAGAGAGAAGGAAAACAAAGAACAGAAATAAAGAAACTATAACCCCTCCTCCTGGCCCTGGAAAACCACCCTGAGGCCCCCTGGGTTCAAACACATCAAGAGCACCATTCCTAGAGGCATGTACACAGGGAAGGTGGCAGAGGACATATCCCCCTAGTGGCATTACCTATGGGTACCCCCTATAAGGAGAGGCTGCCACTCAAGAGAGGAAAATTCTAGTTCACACTAGTTCCCAAGCTTATCTAATTCCATACCATATCTTCAATAGACTGAGAATCTTGATGACTAATATGTTGTATTTAAACTGTTAATACAAATAAAAGCACTCCCTGCATTTTAATATCTTGGCCTGAACACAAATGGTTTGTGAATAAATGCTAAAATGAATCTGGCATTTGCACACACTCTACCTAAACCAGTAAAGCAAGAAATGCTGAGAAGAAAGATGGATTGAACTCATCACAGCAGGAATACGCAGCTATCTGCAGAACTGAGAAAAGGAACAGTCTCTGAAAGGCTGCTGATGGGTTTGCTTTTTTCCACTGCCAAGGTCTTCCCACCTCCTTCCTCTCCTTACTGTCATCACCACTCATAAAAGCTTCTGGAATACTCCCTCCACTGCACTCCCTCCTGGAATGTTTTTTATAAAATTTTTAAATCCCCCAACTTCTTGTTCATTCCACTGCTGTGACTCTTTTCTGTGTGTTTACATTGACAAGTCAGTTTTAAAGTGCTGCAGTGAAGTAAATACACGTCTCCTTTGATTAACCTCCAAATGCCAGTGCACAGCAATATCATAAACTGTGTACATGCAAAACATGTTTATTGAGGGATCTCCTTTCCAGTCCTTAACCCTTAAATCATCCAAAAATTAAACAACAGTTTTTAACCAACCCAAATGTCCTTTCCTAGGCCTAACAGTACATACCTTAAGGAACTTGGTAATGATGTCCATGTCCTTATGATCATCGCCTTTTCCTAAAGACTCTCCCAATGCCTGCAGAAAAACAACGCTTCTGTTCATTAGTGAAGACCAACAGTTGAATAGTCGTTCTCAACAACAGTCTGAACATGGATATTTATTATATGTACTAATTTCTATTTTTAAAAAACCCAAAGGAACTTCTAGGTATGTTGAAAAAGAAGAAAACACCAGTCTGTCACTGAAATTTAGACAGGAAGGTCTCTTTTATCAATCAAAAAACAAAAAAAGGGGGGAGGGGCTTAGGGAACTAATGGATAAATTTCTTTTTAAGGGAACAGAAATGTTCTAGAATTAGGTCATGATGATGGTTGCAACAACCTGTGAATGTACTAAAAACCAGTGAACTGTACATTTTTAAATGGTTAAGTTGTAAAGTGAGTATCTCAATAAAGCTATTTAAGAAAAAAGCCAGAAATGGTTGCTCATACTATTTCTGTCAAATTTAGGATCTATGGAGAGGTGCTGGGGGGGGTGGGAGGAGGGCCACAATAAAACAACTATGATCTCACAAAGAGCGTAGCCAGGAATGAAAAGAGAAAAAATAACAGTTTCTGTTTATTAAGCAGTAGAAGCTTTCAACTAAGCCATAACTTCTGCTTGAGCGAGATATTTAGATAATACAACATGGATTTTTAATTAGGATTACATTTATCATTCCACATTCAACACATTGGCAAAAATTAAAAAACAAGATACTGCCAAGTGTTGGCAGTGCTGTGGGAATAGAAGGCACGCACACACTTTTGATGGGGGTGCAGACTGGTACAGCCATTCCAGAGAGCAAAATGACAGTACTTGGACAAGTTACACATAGATAAATCCAGCCATCCTGCTTCTGAGTCCACAGGGGTTATGTACAAGACCATTCATCACAAAGCTGTTTGTAGTAATAGGAAGCTGGGAGAAATCCAGCTCTCATTACAAGGGAACAAAAAGTAAAAGGCAGTGAATGCCATAAAGTAGGAAATGCTATGCAGCAGTTAAAATCAAAGGTTCAGATATACATAAAGCATCAAAGAAGGATCTGAACTATAGTTCCAAGTGGAAAAAAAGAAACATTTAAAAGAAAAATTTCACAGGAGAGTATCATTTATGTATATTAAAAACATAAGCATACAAAATACTACTGGCTTTACAAAGACCTCAAAAAAATAAAAGGATGCACATCAAATATGTCAGAATGATTACTTCTGAAGGCAGGAAGTAGGGTAATGTGAGTGGAGAATGAGGAAAGAGGGAGTGAATAAATAAAAGCAAGACATTTTTTATAAAAAGGGCCTTTGTAATGACCACAGCCCATAGTAGCGTGCTCTGAATTGAAACACGATCAAATCAAGCATCTGCCCCAGGAAATGAAGGTTGTGATGGGGAAATGAGATCAGGTGGGTGTAAAGATTACCTCTAACTCTTCAATTGTGGTGTTTTCTTCATGAACTTTCAAATCATTCTGTGTGTCTTCCTCTCCAGGTTCTTGACCACCCACAAGCTCATTGAGGTACTGCTGGTCAATCTTATCCAAAGCTGCTTTCAGATCATTCCTCAATCCCTGAGAAAGGTGAAAAATTACACGTACTATGGAATTTCACTCATGTTTCCCTTTTTTCACTACTAATAAGTTCAGTTCATTTTTTTCCTCCACGGGAGTTAAGAGCTTAGTAAAACTAGAGACTCGAGTAAGATTTCAATTTATTATGCAGCTATCATCATTGTCCAAAGTTAAATATAATGAACATATTTAAATTTAAAAGATATGCACAAAACTACTCTGGTCAGAAAAATAAAACGTAAATGATGAGAATATTCATAAATGCTGAAATTTTCTAACAAGATCTAGCGTAAGTGACCAGGTCTCCATTCAAGCCCTCAACCCATTTTCCCAGTTTACTTAAAATGTCTAACCTCACTGCAACAACTCTGAATTCCCTTAACATTCAGCAATGTCAGTTGCATGAAAATAGTGTCTTATCTATATCCTAGGCTTTCACCAGGTTTCTAATAAACCAGCAAATTCCACATTCTATTCACATCCAGTTTGTGACCATTCGATAAAAACAGAAGAATCCTTAAATATGGACCCATACCTTACACCACATACAAAAACTAACTCAAAATGGATCAAAGATGTACATTTAAGAGCTCAATCTATAAAACTCCCATAGGACAACACATGGGAAAAGCTTCATGATATTGGATTTGGCAATCATTTCTTGGATACAAGACCAAAGGCACAGGCAAAAAAACAAAACAACAACAACAACAACAAAAAAAAAACCAGAAGAACAAAATAGGTACATGCTGGACTTCAGCAAAATTAAAAACTTTTCTGCAAAGATACTATCAACAGAGTGAAAAGATAACCAGTGGAATGGGAGAAATATTTGCAAGTCACTAATCTGATAATGACTGATGTCCAGAATATACAAAGAACTGCTCCAAAATAACAACAAAAACCCACTAAAAATGGCAAAGGTCTTGAATAGAAGACCACACATAAAATGCCAATAAGCAAATGAAAAGATGTTTACCATCACTAGTCATTAGGGGAATGCAAATCAAAACCACAATAAGGGGATGCCTGGGTGGCTCAGTCATTTAAGTATCTGCTTTGACAGCCCCCCGCCCCACCCTGCCCCACCCGCTTATCAGGCAGTCTGCTTCTCCCTCTCCCTCTGCCCCTTCCCACCGCTCATGCTCTTTCTCTCTCAAATAAAAAAAAAAAATCTTAAAACACACACACAGCACACACACATTAAAATACCACTTCAAATCCATCAGGATGGCTACGATCAAAAATAACAGGAAGTAGTAAGTGCTGGCTAGGATGTGGAGAAATGGAACCCTTCATTGCTGGAAATGTAAAATGGTACAAGCTGCTGGGAAAGTGTATGGCAATCATCTCAAAAACTTACATGCACCCACACCAAGACATATTCTAATTAAAATATCACAAGGTAAAGACAAGGAGAGAATATTAAAAGCAGCAAAAGAAAAACCATCTGTTGTGTACCTATTAGCAGATTTTTCAGCAGAAATTCTGCAGGACAAAAGAGGGTAGAGCATAATATATTCAAAGTGCTGCAAGAAAAAACTTCCAACCAAGAATACTCTACCTCACAAAGTCATCACCCAGAATTGGAGGAGAGAATCTCCCATACACGCAAAACTAAATGAGTTCATTGCCACTAAACCAGCCTTACAAGCAATGTTAAGGGGCCTTCTTTAAGCTGTAAAGGGGGCTAATTAGTAACAACATATGAAAGAAAAATCTCACTGGAATAGGTAAATATATAGTAACGATAGTAGATTAATCACTTATAAAGACAAAAATAGTAAAAACTATAATCGTTAAGTTAAAGGATACACAAGAAAAACATGTAAAATGTGACTAAGATGTGGCCGGGAGGCGTAAATATGGAGAGCTTTAGATGCATTCACTTATGTTATCATCTTCCAATAGTCTGTTTCAATTATAAGTCACTGGGATGTAATGCACAGCATGGTGACCACAGTTAATACTGCATTGCGTACTTAAAAATTGGTTAAGAGATCTTTTTTTTTTTTTTAAGACTTTTTATTTATTTATTTGACAGACAGAGATCACAAGTAGGTAGAGAGTCAGGCAAGGGTGGGGTGGGGAGCAGACACTCTGCTGAGCAGAGCACCAGATGTGGACCCTGGGATCATGACCTGAGCCGAAGGCAGAGGCTTAACCCACTGAGCCACCCAGGTGCCCCGGTAAGAGTAGATCTTAAAGGTCCTTACCACAAGAAAAAAAATTTGTAACTATGTATGGTGACAGATATTAACTACACTTATTGTTGGGATCATTTCACAAAACACACTAATATCAAATCACTAAGCTATACATCTGAAACTAATATAATGTAATCAATTATACCTCAATTTTAAAAAAATTTACAAATAAGCTCTTTGGTATCTGGGACAAGCTTTAGAAGATTAAAATATGGCAGGTTGTAATAAATTAATATTAATAACCAGAAAAATTTTCAAGGAACAAAACATGACGAGTAGAAAAATTAAATCACATACTAATTTAATAGTTCACATTAGTATTTTAATACTATTTTTTTTTTTAAAGATTTTATTTATTTGACAGACAGAGATCACAAGTAGGCAGAGGCAGGCAGAGAGAGGAGGAAGCAGGCTCCTTGCCAAGCAGAGAGCCCGATGCGGGGCTCTATCCCAGGACCCTGAGATCATGACCTGAGCCAAGGCAGAGGCTTTACCCACTGAGCCATCCAGGCACTCCTTAATGCTATCTTTTGATAAAGAAAGGAACTCAGGATATAGAAAAGAAATAAATGTTGGTAAAAATTAAGCATTACAAAAACCACTAACTCTAAGAATTTCAACAGGACTGAAAATTTTTCAAAAAATTGCTATGAACATTAGAGCAGATGGATGTTTTTATTCATTTATGCTTAAAAGAAAGAAGCTAAACAAAATGACTGTAGGATCCACCAAGTCTGCATCTCAGGTATACATAAAAGAAGTGAAAGCAGGGACTCAAACAGGTATTTGTAAACCTTTGTTGAAAGCAGGATTATTCACAATAGCTAAAAGGTAGCAACAACTCAAATGTCCATCAAAGCTGAATGGATAGGGACGCCTGGGTGGCTCAGCTGGTTAAGTGGCTGCCTTCGGCTCAGGTCGTGATCCCAGCATCCTGGGATCGAGTCCTACATCAGGCTCCTTGCCCCGCAGGGAGCCTGCTTCTCCCTCTGCCTGCCACTCTGTCTGCCTGTGCTCGCGCTCTCTCTCTCTCTCTCTGACAAAAAAAAAAAAAAAAAGCTGAATGGATAAACAAAATGGGATCCATATGAACAAGAGAATATTATTCAGCCTTAAAAAGGAAGGAAATTCTGACCTACACTATCACATAGATGAACCTCTATGGTATTACACAGGTGGAAGGCCAGTCCAGGGGACCCTTTGAGGACCTTGGCCACAGTCCACATCGGACTGCAATCACATGTGAGACTCCAAGCAAAAAAAAACTGTCCAGTGCACCCCCAATCAAACCACAGAGCCCTAAGTGATAAAATAAATTATCTTAAGTTACTAAATTTCAGGGCGGTTCCTTACAGGCACAGAGGACTGAAAAAGATTTTACAGTAAATTGTTTGAAGCTCCTCAGTTTTGGAGCGGCATGTTACACAGCATAGATCACACACCTGTCTCTCGGTAACTGGTAGAGCAAACAGGTAAGTTATTAAGGCCACAGAAGATCTGAACAACACTACTGTAACTGACATTTACCCAACGTGTAAAAGACATTTTTCTTAGGAGCCTATGGAATATTCACCAAGACAGACCATCTGCTGAGCTATAAGACCAGATCAAAGCCCTAAACGCTGTAACTGTTAAGCTTTCAGAGAAAATAAAGAGTATCTCTTTAAAACCTTGGGTTACATTTCTTCAGAAAAACACCAAAAGCGATAACCATAAAATAGTGGAGTTCATCAAAATTTAAATTTGCCCGTCAAAAGATACCATAAAAAGAACAGGTAAGCCAAAGATGAGCAGAAAATAGTAACAAACCATATATCTGTACATCTAAGGGCTTGTATTCAGAATGTACAAAGAACTCCTACAATTCAAAAATAAAAGGGCAAACAACCCAACTAAAACATGAACAAAAGGTTTTAACATGCACTGCCCAGAGAAATGTACGGGCAGTAAGTCTAAGGAAAGATGCTCATTACAGTTAGTTAACAGGAGGCTGTGAACAGAACCGCAATGAAATACTACTACATGTACAAGAGAACGGTTACAATTTAAAAGACTTAAAATAACAAATACTGATGACATTTGGAAACACCTGGCATTTCTTAAAAACTAAAGCACACATTTGCTCATTATTCACCAATTCTTCTTCAGGTATTTACTAAGAGATAGAACATATTTACCAAAGAGAAGTAACACAGGTCCCAAGCAGACCTGTTTAAAAATGTTCATAGCAGTGTTATTCATAACAGCCCAAAGTTGGAAACAAATGGTGGGATATTCAGGCAACTATCACCAGCAATGAAAGGGAACAAACTACCGATTTCTGCAGAACCAGTCTTTTTAAAAATATGCTCAGCAGGGGCACCTGGGTGGTTCAGTGGGTTAAAGCCTCTGCCTTCGGCTGAGGTCATGATCCCAGAGCCCTGGGATCAAGCCCCACATCGGGCTCTCTGCTCCTCGGAGAGTCTGCTTCCTCCTCTCTCTCTCTCTCTACCTGCCTGTCTACTTGTGATCTATCAAATAAATAAAATCTTAAAAAAATATATGCTCAGCAGAAGATGCCAGACATACTCTCATGACTCCATCTATATGAAATGCAGAACAAGCAAAATTAATCTACAGTGATAGAATTTTAAAAGGTGTTTGCTCAGGCATTGAGGAGAAGGAATAGGACTAATAAGGGGCACTGGACACACAAGAAAGTGTGGTGAAAACCTTCTCTATCTTCCTAAGGGTGGTGGTTACATGCCTGGAGGGGATTTGTCAAAATGCACTGAACTGTATGCTTAAGATAGGTGCTTTTTAAAAAGAATTAAAGAGGGACGCCTGGGTGGCTCAGTTGGTTAAGCGGCTGCCTTCGGCTCAGGTCATGATCCCAGCGTCCTGGGATCGATCGAGTCCCACATCGGGCTCCTTGCTCAGCGGGGAGCCTGCTTCTCCCTCTGCCTGCCACTCTGTCTGCCTGTGCTCGCTCTCTCCCTAACAAATAAATAAAATTTTTAAAAAAATTTTTAAAAAATTTATAAAAAAAAAAGAATTAAAGAAAACTTACATTCGGCAGCAATAATCTGGCAACTTTACTTTTTCATCTTTCCCTAAAATAATGCAATAACTCAAACTCCATACTATTCTTTTTTTTTTTTTTAAGATTTTATTTATTTATTTGATAGAGCACAAGTAGTCAGAGAGGCAGGCAGGGAGAGAGGAGGAAGCAGGCTCCCTGCTGGGCAGAGAGCCAGATGCGGGGTCAGATCCCAGGACCCTGGGATCATGACCTGAGTTGAAGGCAGAGGCTTTAACCCACAGAGCCACCCAGGCACCCCTCCATACTATTCTTGTTTATGTGGTACAGTGAGCTTTCTCAAGTTTTGTTCTGACTTCTTACCTTGTTAACTTCTGGTGTGAGGATCTCTATTTTTCTTAAACGTTGAAAAGCATCATAATCAGTTTCTCCGAATAGTCTGATTGGTTCTCCTCTTTCTCTCAATCTTCTGATAACCTGTAAGAAGTAATAACAATAATAGTAATTCCAGTGTTTGGAGTAATAGTAATTCCTCCCTTAGGTGACAAAATACTTATTTTGAAATGTAGACAGAAAAAGTCAGTTGTGTCTGTTTTTTCTTTAATTTTCCATGAATGGATACAATGAGTTACTGTCACACTTTGAAAAACCCTACCATATTTAAGGTCCCTTGGCTGACTGTTTCAGCAAAGGCTCCATCTGTATAACAGAATACCTAAGAAAAACATTAAGATGGAAGGGAATGGTAACTTTTATATACTTTTATTAATATAGAAGGAAAATATAGTCCAGAATCAGCTGATAACTTACAGACCATGGCCAAGACTACATGAAAACCAAACACTTACCTCCCAGAAGAGAAGTGAGTAATGATCATAGGAGGGCACAGGGCAGGCTTTTGAGGGGCTGAGAATACTGTGTCTTGACTTGGGTGATGGTCAATGGGTATCTGTTTTAGAATCTTCCATTATATTGCACATGCATGCTTTGTGTGTTATTTGTATATATGTTCCATTTCATAAGAAAAAATTATAACAGAGAAAAATAAAGGTTGATCCAAAATGTTCTTTAAGTACCAAGAACTTTATCTGGAAACATAAATAGTAACACAGAAACCACTGGTCGAGCTCCCACTGAGTTAACCGAAGCTCGGTATTCAAAAGCAGCTTAAGAAGCCATTCGGTGCTACCTCCCATCAACACCGAAATGACCTCAAATGCACCTCTATGAGGTCCGCAACTGACCAATGACAGGGACCACATCTCTTATGCAATAGGTCATACCAGTTTGGGACAGATAGCTTTTACTTCTCACAATCAACTAAAATCTCTCTGCCTCAAAATTCTCCTCTATTTATCTCATTTCTACTCTATGAAACCACAGAAGATATAAAATTTTTTCAAAATTATAGCTGCTGTCAGTGGATTTTTTTTTTAAGGTCTCCAATATTGTTCTCTTCAAGCTCAGTATCCTAAAATCCTTCATCTGACTCCCATGAACAAACGTTTAGGGTCAGCCATCCTTTCTTTCCTCCCTTTCCTTCCATTCCAAGTTCATTTTTGTTTGGTTCCCTCCCTCCCCATATAGTCTGTAGTCTTCGTGTCACATGAGTATACTAAAATTTTTGTGGTTTTTGGCTTTTTCAGAAAAGTAACAGTTGATATTGACCCAGGTACAGACGAGCACTGCAGTTAAGAGTACAAACTGGGGCAACATGTCTACAGAGCCCTGTAGTGATACGTACCCCGAGTCACAGAAATGCATAGTCTTTAGTCAACAGACTCCGGAAATCATACTTCTCACAAATTTTCCAAAGGGAACAATCATATGTTAGCATGCATGTAATGACATCTGTATAAAAATGTTCATCTCAGTAAGATTTATAATAGGAAAATGCTGAAGCAATCTAACTGACCATTACTGTTTGATTTTTAAAATAATAATAGGTTTTTAAAATATTATGGGAAACTATATAGTCATAAAAAATTATATTGATCTGTGTTTTGACCTAGAGTGATGTATTGTTACAAAATGTGTATTTAAAATAATTTAGACAAATAATCTATGTATAATTACTTTAAAAATATATATTAGAACAATGTGTTTAATTTTTAAAGTTTAGAAAAATATATTCTTTTAAAACTTTAAGAGTATGAAGAAAAGCAGAGATTGGTGCATCTGGATGGCTCAGTGGATTAAGCATCTGTCTTTGGCTCAGGTCATGATCTCAGGGCCCTGGGATAGAGCCCCCAAGTCCCTATGTCAGCAGAGCGTCTGCTTCTCCCCTCTCCCTTTATCTCTGTCCCTCTCCCATGCTCCTGTGCATGCAATCTCTCTCTCTTTAAATAAAAATTAAAAAAAAAAAAAAAAAAAAAAGCAGAGATTTAGAATCTCAAGAAGGAAACCAGCTAGCTGCACATTATTTTAGTTCAGCCAGACATGTTATATACGCAATAATGACACAAGCTTACTGGAAAGAATGGAAGATAAATGCAAATGCTCTGGAGATTTTTTTTCCCCCCCAATTAAACACTTATATATAAACTTACCTCTTGCCTAGAAAGAGTCATGGGTAACTTTTCCTCTGCCAGTTCAAGTTCTAACACTGGATTTGAAGAAGTTAATGGTTTCTGGTCCTCCTCCTTTGGCTGTATCTGTATTAATAGCCAAAAGAATTAAATTCAGGTTTTTAAAGTATAATACAGCTAATATTTAGCATTCTGTGCATTAGTTGGTAATGGAAATTAAACATGTTTCAAATATTCCAGGTTTTCTAAATGTTCCACCGAGGAAAAAGCTCCTAATAAATGGACATGCTTTTGAAAACTCATCAAACGCCTCCATTTTAGGGACACAAGTAGCAAACATGCACACAGGAGACAGCATTCTTGCTACTGAAAAGTGACAGAAATATAATGGTTTCCAAAATCAAAAACTTTTAAAAGGGCTGTAATTTAGACTCCTTTCTCCCTAGACTCTTAAGAATTTTACTTTTTTCTTAAAAACAATCAATTCACTTCTCCTCTTTGAGAAAATTATCTGACAGGGTTAAAACCCAGATCCTTGCTCTGGGTTTTAAATGAAGACCCAAAAAAAACTGCTTTCTAAGAAACCCGTGATGCTTCAAACTCCTGTTTTTTTCCTACCCTCCTTTTTGAAAGGCAGGATTCCAAGTGCACTGAAATCACTGCTGGACATGTAGAAACACTCCCAAAGCTACAGAGATCTGCCTCAAACTGCGCTATGAACCTCCGGGAAATAACAGCACCACAGCTTCAACAACAGCTCTAGCACTTCCCACTCATCCACACAGGGTGGACATTCTTGTGTATAGGGACCTGCAGGGGGAAAAAATCTCTTCATGTGCTTTTTTGAATCTGCTGTCCAGCTCAGTTTAGGAAAATTAAGTTCAGCAATTTACAAGCCCCATGGCATGTGTGGTCTGTAAAAACATAGTCAAACACGGTTTCCCATCTGATCATGAGACTAATCTAGAATGCCAAAAGAAGATTAAAAAATAAAATAAAAAGTCAACATTAAGGAAAAAATGCAATTAAGAAAGGCTATATGGTTAAAATTATATCATTTCTGATTCTGTAGTTAAGGGTTAAAGATTGTATTAACTGGTACAGACAGAAAACTGAAGAAAAAACTAAGCTTCAGATTTTTCACAAACCACATCCTCAAGCCTCATAAATGGTAACTAGTTTTCATAAAGGAATAAAGGTAACACGTCCTGTATTTTCATTATTACCAAGAAGGAAATGTTAAACATGTTTTAGAAAACCCTTTTTAAGCATAAAAACAGGTATTTCTCCCAAACTCTGAGGATGAAAAGCATTTTTAATTATAGAATGCCAGCTCATCACTTGTAGGAAAAAAAAAAATCGAAGACATGTTGTCAGCAGGACTCCATGTTATAAGCAGTAACTTTACAGTAGTGATTTTGCTTCAGTGCTTTGCTCTGTATCAACAAGTACCAACACATCACTGAAGCAATCTAAACAACGCAAAACTGCCTGTTTTAAATTATTTTCCTACCTTACCAAAAAGTGGAAAAGGTTCAAATTTAGGAATGGGGGAAAAGCAACAAGTCAGCTGACTAAACCCATGGTCAATGATTCTCATTCCAGATCATTCCAGATCAAGTGTCAGTTAGACAACAATGGATAAGCAAAAGAATTCTTCTTAGTATCTATTTGATGGCTATTTACATGAATTGTGTTTTAACTTCCTAAACTGGAAACAAATGAAACCAATATATTTATGGGAAATATAAAATACAAATACAAACTTTCGTATTTTAGAAATCTATCAGAAATGTAAAACTACATTAACACTTGCCCTCTGCCACACTACAAGACAAAATCAAATGTATATACGTACCATTTGCATTCCTCATGCTTCCTTCTAGAAATGCTTTGCTAAATTAATTTCTAGAACTTTCCCCATCACATGCACAAGAATATCGTATATACACGTTTCACGAGCAAAAGGTTGATGTCAAATTTATGATCTGGCAAAAATATTTCAACAGAACCTCTAAATATTGTTTAAAAAATTATCATACTAGATATTTTCTTTTAAAATAATTTAAACAGAACTTCACCTCATAACATTTAACCCCTCCCAATAAAAACCCCAAAATATTATTCAACTAGGATAATAGCTGAATAGGATAATAATAGGGGAACCTAAGGATACTTTTAGTCATGCTTCAAAAATATAGTCTTCCAGACAACTCACTTGTTTGTAACAAATACTTCTATACATTTTCTATACAATAGACAAGCAGTGTTTGAAATGTGGTACCTTATTACACAAAAGCATATAAATGTATGGCTTACTATCTCAGACAGAGGTACTTAGGGCCAAAAGGAACCAACAATGCAAACAAAAAGAATGGCTTAAAATATTCAAGTGAAAGTGGGGAAAATACCACTGGTAACACCACGGTGGCTGAATGAATAAAATGTTTTGAAACCCTTTAAAATAGACTTTTATTGGGAGAGGTGAGGAGAGTCGTGGTGGTGGTGATGAAGATGAGGCAGTATCAGATCCAGGAATTGAAAGAAAAAAAAAAAAAAATTCAAGCTTTGATCTCAAGCCACTTCATGCTGTCCACAAAAAGCCAAACCATTCCAAGCCAAAAGTCATGCATGTATTTTCCTGAATTCAAGATTAAAAAAGAAAAGAAAATAAAAAAGCTCATACCTCTCCAGATGGCTTCTCATTTATAGGCTAATATATAACATTGATAAAGTGAACAGAGATCAATAATTTGGTCACTTTAACAACAGCTGTAAAAATTTAAACTCAAATATACATTAACATAAAAGCAGGCAGTCCTACCTTGTAGCCACATCTTTCAAAATATGCTTCCTCTTCTTTTTTTGCAAGTTCACTACGCTTGAAATACTTTCTATTTTCCTATTGAAGAAAGAAGTACATTAATAGGTCCCTGGGAAAAAAATTTCATGTTCTACCATCAACCTAAAAACACTTTTCAGTTTTTCAAGAGCATGGTCAAGTTTGATTCTATAGAGATTATACTGATTTCTTGAACATGGCACCTGTCCTCTACCCCGCTCTATATATGAAGTATTTTTCTTACAGCATCATTTTAACAGGCATATCCAACAGCAAAAAGAAGAAACCAACAATATTTTCCAATTGTCCACATTGTTTTGATTTCCCAATGTTTGGTTTCAAAGATAATTTCTACAAATGAATTCATTATGAACCACATAAAACCAGATGCTTTATTTTCTCCCAACAGAAACAACTGAACAAAATTTAGGGTTAACTATATCTGACATCTTAACTTCCATTACCCAGACAGCTCCAAGGGTGTGTCCAAGTTCTTCTTGTCACTTGTAATCTTTTTGTATCAATTAATTGTATTTGTATTAATCAAGCCATAAAATTGTATTAATTCTTAATCTAGACATAAAATGGTTTGAAAGTATTAACAAAATCATTTAAAGCTATTTGTTTTATAGGATTCAATGTGATGAGACAAGCTCTAAATCCGTAGGAGAAAAAAATATTAGCTCTACACTACATACATTATTCTCTTGTTAAACCTATGGTCCCTAATTTGTATGTTGTTACCATCGTCTATAGCTATCCATCTTGGATATAATTCCACTAATGATTTAGCTCAAATAATGCTACTGCCCTACTTTATTAGTAGTATCTGTAACAGTACCTCAGTAATATCTCCACACATGTATTTAGCACCTCAGTGTCCAAAGCTCATTCACTCTGACAATAATCATGGATGCTAACTAAGATCATGACAATAGAAGTTGATGGTGAACAATCAACAGCTCAGGGCACCACACCTGAAGGCCTGGCATCAGGAAAACATTAAGTGTCTTCTACAGCACATCTACAAAGTATTCTTGCCAAAAAGCTCCATGTCAATCTAATCACACATTTAAGTCTTTTTTTTTTAAATTTTTATTTAAATCCAATTTAGTTAACATACAGTGTGTTACTAGTTTCAGGGGTAGAATTCAGTGATTTCTGAGTTGCATATAACACCCAGTGCTCATTACATCAAGTGCCCACCTTAATGCCCGTCACTCCTTCCCCCCACTAACCTATCCTTCAGCAACCCTTGGTTTGTTCTCTATAAGCTAAGAGTCTCTTACGGTTTGCCTCCATTTTTATTTTTTCTTCCTGCCCCTATGTTCATCTGTTTTGTTTCTTAAATTCCACGTGAGTGAAATCGTATGGTATTTGTCTTTCTCGTACTTATTTCACTTAGCATAATGCCCACTAGTTCCATCTATGTCACTGCAAATGGCAAGATTTCATTCTTTCTGATGGCTGAGTAATATTCCATTGTGTGTGTGTACACATATACACACATCACATCTTCTTTATCCATTCACCTGTTGATGATAGGTCTCATCTCTAGTTTATTAGAAATGTAGGGAATAGGGAAATAAACTAAACACCATCACTGGGAAGCAATAAAAAACTGGGACACTTACCAAACTAGCCAGTATCTCCAACAAGTTAATGGCATAAAAAGGGGGGAAGGGTTTGAATGAAATTGTTCTTGATTAAAAGAAACCAAGAGTCATAGTAAACAAATGCAATGAGTGGATTGACTGCATCAGACTTGAAGAAACCAACTGTAAAAAACATGTATGTATATATTTTCATTCAACTGCAGACACTGGAGTGAGAGGAGTATTTAATGATACTTTTTTTGGGGGGGGTGTGATCACATCTTGTTTATAAAGGAACATGTTCTTATTTTCTAGAGTTACGAAGTGTTAAGACAAGGATAAACAGAGGTTCATTATAGAATTCTCTTTTTGCATGTTTAAATTTCTCACAATATACAGCTTTGTTTTAGTCCATTAACTCAACGAACATTTACTGATTCATCTACACACAGCTTTAAAGATATCAAGTTGAAGGTATTCCCTGGAATAAGGAACTGATGGCATCGTCCCAACATCAAAACTACCTGAGAAAGTTGGAAGCAAATATTAATCCCAGTTTAGACACGAGAGACCTGAGAGTTAGAAAGGGCAGAGGACATTCTCACAACTTACTGAGTCTCATAAGTAACACGCACAACTACAACTCTGGTCCTTAAATCCTTTGAACTGATCCAGTATTGCAAGCTACAGTTCTTCACTGCCAATATCTTATCCCAGCATCAGCCATTTCTTTTGACTACACAGCTGTTATATTTTCATTTAAAGCTTTTTTTTTTTTTTTTAATTTGAGAGGGGGTGAGGGAGTTGGGGGTAGGGGAGAGATGCACAAGTGGGGGGAGGGGCCAAGGGAGAAGCAGACTCCCACAGAGCAAGACTCCAGGATCATGACCTGAGCCAAAGGCAGACGCTTAACCAATTGAGACACCAAGGCACCCTGTCACGTTTCATATAAATAAGCTGACAAGCACACATTGGTATCCTCTCAGAAAGAATAGCTATGTAGAAAGAAAGTAAAGGACTCTCCAGGCCAGAGTCTGTGGTCCAGTCTGCGGTAGCATCTTTTACTACCACACCCCAATTCCAATGGAATATACCTAAGAAAATCTCAGCCCAGAACACCGATTCTCAAAATGTTGTTCATGGACCTCTGGGGGGTCCCTAAGAACTTTTCAGAGGTTGTACAAGGTCAGACATATTATCATAATAATACTAAGAGGTTATGCGCCCCCCCCACTTCCCTGCGATACTTGCACTGATGGTACAAAAGTAGGGGTGCTGAAACCCATTGGAACCTCAGCACAAATAAAGTACTGATCTTTATTTATGCCTCGGAGTTCCTTGTATTCTTCATCTTTTACTATTTGGTGTGATGAAATAAAACATATAAAACAGTTCTGCTACATAATAAAGTAGGATAGCTGTCTCCTGTTTGGCAGGCATTTTCTCAAAGCTGGACAAAGCAAGCCTGTTACTAAAAGAACAACAATACTATTTCTTGCCTATGATAAAATTCTATCTTTCAAGCAAAAATCGGAATGGTGGCAAACTTGCAGCCATCACTATGAACTTGATGGCTTCCCAATACTTGAAAACTTTTCAGATGAATCAGCGGTGATGTTAATGAATGCCATTTTTACATCATCTATTGAAACATATCACCATGAAGAAGATCTATGTAACTCAGCAAACTATGACAGTACAAAGGAAACAAGCTCCGAAATTATGCATAGGCAAAAGATTTATGAGCAGGCTAGATTAGAATAGATCTAGAGCATGATAGATCAATAGGCTGTAATATATAAAAAGTTCACTGATGGGGCACCTGGCTGGTTCAACCAGTGGAGACTATGACTCTTAATCAAGGTGTGTCAAGTTTGACACCCATGTTGGGTACAGAGATTACTTAAAAATAAAATCTTTTTTAAAAAAGTTCATTGGTGGGGTAATGGACATTGGGGAGGTTATGTGCTATGGTTAGTGCTGTGAAGTGTGTAAACCTGTCGATTCACAGACATGTACCCCTGGGGATAAAAATAATTATATGTTTATAAAAAATTAAAAAATTTATTAAAAAAAAAGTTCATTGCTATCAGCCAGAATCCATACTCTCATCTTTAAAAATTTACCATTTGTGTAGTTTTAGTATAGTATCAAAGAAGAATATCCACAATTATCTGAAAAGGCTATTAAAATACTACCTTTTCCAACTACCTAGCTATGTAAAAATGAAGTGTCCTCATATACTTGAACAAAAACAACAGATCGCAACAGGCTGAGAAACAGGAGACTCCAACTGCGTCCTAACATGACAGGGATTAAAAAGATTTGCAAAGTTGTAAAAAAAAAATGTCATTCTTCTTGCTAATTTGTTTTGGAAAATACAGTTTTCATAAGAGCACTATGTTAACACACATGGGTTTACTATAGTATAAAATAGAAGTCAACATGGAATATAAGTATTTTTAAATTTCCCAGTTTTAATTTTTAATTCTTTATTATTATTACTTTATTATTGAGAGAGTGCACTCATGCATGAGTAAGGGGAGTGGGTGAGGGAAGAGAGAAAGAATCTCAAGCATGTCCAGCTCCACATCCAGCACAGAGCCTGACATGACGCTCGATCTCAATACCCTGGGATCCTGACCTGAGCCAAAATCAAGTGGCAGGTACTTAACTGAGCCATCCAGATGCCCCTAAATTTCCCAGTTTTAATTTCTAATCACATAATTATCAATAAATACATCCTATATAAACAAAAGCTCTCTGGAGCCATCAACGAAACATGTAAAGTGGTTCTGAAATCAAGAAGTGAGAACCAAGGTCCTAGTAGAATCCCTTCATTGGTGTGCTAAGCACTATTGGGAAACCACTTGGGCCTCAATGCTGTCCACTGATCCTGGTGTATTTATCCATTTAGTTTGCTCTCCTATTCTCTACAATGACCAGTAACATTCTCCACTTTCTTGGACCTTTACCCCTTCATTTCCCCCTCATTCTCAGCAAATGACTAAGCCTCTCTGTTACAGAGAAAAAGAAAGTCACTGAAAGAGAAGTCCTCCCAGTACCAATCCTTACGGGGCTCTGTACCAATACTTTCTTCATTTCAGAACGGAAAAGGGAACCCTCCTCCTGCCCAAGGCCAATCCCTTCCAGGGGCATTCCAGATCTCAAGATCTCCCTGCTGAGCAGGGAGCCTGATGCAGGGCTCAATCCCAGGACTTAGAGATCACGACCAGAGTGGAGGCAGATGCTTAACCAACTGAGCCACCCAGGCACCTCTGAATGAATGATTAACAATAAAATTTTTAATTACTTAGCTTTTTCATTTTGGAATTAGGATGAGAAAAATAAAAATGCTTTGTTTTGTACTATGTGACCATTTATTTTATGACAACCAAAGATGTCTGACACAAAAGGTTACCCACCATGTTTCAAATGCCACTCTTTATATGCCTTCTATTTAGAAAAAAAGAGCAGTTTGCAAGAGCAACTAAAGCTTCTCTAACCGTAAAACGTTATTTTATAAAGCACACTGAAAATACGCTTTGAAATATAAAGTGCTGGGGACACACTTATGAGAGAATTAAAGCTACAGAGTATTAAAACTTAAATATCAGTGATGCAGTACCTTTAAAGGTAACTCAAGCAGGTTGGATAACTTGCCCAAAGTTATAGAGCTATCCAGGAATGCAGCCAGAGTCAGGTTTTACGACTTGTTTATTCATTTTACAAATTTACTTTCCCTTCGAACTATATTAAAAATATTTAAACTCAAAGTTTGTTGAACTACAGAATGCATAATAAAGACCTATAAACATGAAAATCTAAAAGTGGCTGGTATACATTTTAAGACAGCATATGAATGGATGGTTTATATTTCTTTGGATTCTCTCCTAAAGCACCTAACATTTCTATTGGCCCTTTCACCCTGGTAGATTTTAAAAAACAATGCACAAAGGATGTATATAAAAGTGCTTCTACTTTTTAAGACAGAACCTAATTCCTACACGCTGCTTCACAAATGTCATTCTTGAACTCTATCCAAGTTGTACTTTCTAGATTATAAAACTGAGATTCATAGGTCCAAAGTACAGAAACCTACCTACCATATCACCTAAAATGTCTGCCTTCACTAATACAGGAAAAGCAAAATTTAAAATGTTCAAGCATGACTGTCAACATTTCAATAATTTAAAATCAGCCTTCCTCAATCATGTTAAGGTTTTTAGTGCTTACATAAATTAGATACAAACATCACCAGGAACTCTACAAAAACACATTGGAAAGCCAACAAACATACAGCCTGAATATGCAAAGCAAGATACTATATGGGCGCCTGGGTGGCTCAGTCAGTTAAGCATCAGACTCTTAATTTAGGTTCCGGCCAGGATCTCAGGGTCCTGTTATCAAGTCCTACCTGGGGCTTCCTGTTGAGCCTGCTTAAGATTTTCTCTATCTGGGGGCGCCTGGGTGGCTCAGTGGGTTAAGCCTCTGCCTTCGGCTCGGGTCACAATCCCGGGGTCCTGGGATCAAACCCCACATCGGGCTCTCTGCTCAGCGGGGAGCCTGCTTCCCCTCGCTCTCTGCCTGCCTCTCTGCCTACCTGTGATCTCTATTAAATAAATAAAAATCTTTAAAAAAAAAAAAAAAAAAGATTCTCTCCATCTGCCCCTCCCCGGCTCATATGCTCTCTCGCATGCATTCTTTAAAAAAAAAAAAAAAAAAAAAGACACTATACATAAGATCGCAAACCATCTAGCAGAATCAACATCTTGCTGAAATACAAAAATAAGTCTTAAAATCCCTAAAGTAATATACCAAATGGGAGGACACACAAACAGTCTGAAGAGACATAATGCTACATCACTGGACAGATCATCCAGACAGATTAAATAAGGAAATGATGCCTTAAAACCAACTGGACATAATGCATACATACAGAACATTCCATCCAAAAGCAGAATAGACATTCTTCTCAAGTGCACATGGAACATTCTCCAGAACAGATCATGCATTAGGCCACAAAGCAAGTCTTAAAGAAGAATCAAATCACATCAACCATCTTTTCCAACCACAATGGTATGAAACCAGACATCAATTACAGGAAGCAAACTGGAAATTTCACAAATAGGTGGAGATTAAACAACATGTTACTGAACAAAGGCAGTGTCAATGAAATCAAAGGGGAAATGAAAAAACACCTTCAAACAAATAAAATGGAAGTATAACTTACTAAAATTTATGGGATGCAGCAAAAGCAGTTCTAAGCTTCCGCTCATAACAATACATGCTTACCTCAGGAAACAAGAAAAATCTCCAATAACCTAACTTCACACCTCAAGGAACTAGGAAAAGAATAAATGAATCCCGAAGTTCACAGAGGGAAGGAATTAACAAATATCAGACCAAAAATAAATGAAATTGAGAATAAAATGCTAAGAGATCAATGAAACTACGTCAGTTTTTTTTTGAGAAGATAAACATCAACAAATCTTCAGCTACACTTATCAAGTAAAAAGAGACAGTGTTCAAATAAAATCATAAATGAAAGATGTTATAATTGATACCACAGAAATATGAAAGATCTTAAAGAAACTATCATGAACAATCATATGCCAAGAAACTGGACAACCTTGGATAAATTCCTAGAAACCTACAACCTTCAAGACTGAATCATCAAGAAATACAAAATCTGAACAGACTGATTACTAGCAAGGAGACTGAATCAGAAATCAAAGACCTCTCAAAAAACAAAAGTTCAGGACCAGATGGATTTACTGGTTAAGTCTACTAAACATTCAAAGAACTGACACTAATCCTTCACAAATGCTTCCAAAAAATAGAGGAGGGAACACTTCCAAACTCATCTTATTAGGCCAGCATCACCCCAATTCTAAAACCATACAAGGATCCTACAAGGAAAGAAAAATTACTGGCCAATATTCCTGATGAATATAGACGCAAAAATCCTCGGAAAAATATTAGCAAGTCAAATTCAACAATGAATTTGGAGAACCATATATCATAACCAAGTGGGATTTATTCTAAGGATGCAAGGATCATTCAATGCCCAGAAATCAATGTGATACACATTAACAAAATGGAAAGGAAAAAAATCTTATCATCTCAATAGATGCAGAAAAAGCATTTGACAAAATTCAACATCCACTTATGATTTAAAAAAAAAAAAAATTCTCAAACTAGTGATAGAGAAGGAACATACTAACATAATAAAGGCCAAATACCACAAGCCCACAGAAAACATCATACTCAATAATGAAAAGTTGAAAGCGTTTCCTCTAAGATCAGGAACAAGACAACGGGATCGATTCTCATCACTTTTATTCAATACAGTATTCTAAGTCCTCACCACAGCAAATACTCAAGAAAAATCCAAAATGAAAAGGTAAAACTGTCACTATTTGCAGAAGACCTATTATATACAGAAAGCCCTAAAGACTCCATCAAAAAACTGTAAGAATAAATTAATTCAGTAAAACTGCAGGATACAAAGATCAACATACAAATCTGTTGTTTCTACGCACTAATAAAGTATCAGATACAGAAATTAAGAAAACAATTCCATTTACAATTGCATCAAAATGAATAAACTACCAAAAAATAAATTTAATCAAGGAGATAAAACAGCTATATGCTGAAAACCCTAACACAGTGATGAAAGAAACTGAAGACACATATAAATGGAAAGATATTGTGCTCGTGGAATGGAATAATTAGTACAGGCTTATGTTGTTTTACTGTGCTCCACAGATATTAAGCCTTTTACAAACTGAAGATGTGTGGCAACCCTGACTTGAGCAAGTCTATCAGCGCCATTTTTCCAACAGCATTTGTGTACTTTGTGCCCTACTTTGTTAATTCCAGCAATACTTCAAACTTTTTCACTTTTATTATTTTATTATTTTTGCTATGGTATCTGATCAGTGATTACAACTCACTAGAAGCACAGATGATGGTTAGCATATTTTAGCAATATTTTAGCCATATTTGTAAATTATGTTGTATTTTTATAGACATGAGACCACTGCACACTTAATATAGTGTAAACTTAACTTTGATATGCACTGGGAAACCAAAAAACCCTGACTCACTTTATTGCAATCTTTGCTTTACCGCAGTGGTCTGGAACCAAAACTGTAGCATCTCCAAGGTATGCCTGTACTGCGAGAATGTCCACACTACTCAAAGCACTCTACAAATTCAACCCAATTCCTGTCAAAATTACAACAGCATTTATTACAAAAATAGAATGAACAATACAAAGTTTTACATGGAACCATGAAAGACCTCAATAGCCAAAGTAATTTTGAGAAAGAACAAAGCTGAAGGTATCACACTCCCTCATCTCTGACTATAATACGAAGTTAGAGTAATTCAAACAGGTAGCGGCATAAAAACAGATGAATGCAACAAAAGAGAGAGCCCAGAGGGGTATCTGGGTGGCTCAGTCAGTTAAACAACCAACTCTTGATTTCGGCTCAGGTCATGATCTCAGGGTCCTGAGAGCAAGCCCCAGGTCAGGCTCCGCACTCAACAATGGATCTGCTTGAGTACTCTCCCTCTCCCCCGCCTGCTCGCTCTCTCAAATAAATCAGTCTTTAAAAAAAAAAAATAGTACAGAAATAAACCCATGCCCATATAATCCATTAATTTACAAGGGAGCCAAAAATATACAAGGAAAACGTAGTCTCTTCAAAAAATGGGGCTGGATTGCCACATGCAAAAGAATTGAACTACACTACTATTGTAAACCATACATAAAAAGTAACTCAAAACTGGTAAAGATTTGAATGTAAGACCCAAAACCATTAAATCAGAGGCAGTTAGCTCTTTGACATCTGTCTTAATAAGGAGTTTTTAGGTCTGACTCCAAAACCAAAGCCAACAAGAAAAAAAATAAGTGAAACTACATGAAACTAGAAAGTTTCTGCTAAGCAAACAAAACCATCAACAAAATGAAAAGGCAATCTACTGAATAAAAGATATTTATAAATCACATAGCTGATAGAGGGTTAATATCCAAAATATATATAGAACTCATTCAACTAAATAGCACAAAAATAATCTAAAAATAAGCAGAAGGCCAGAATAGACATTTTTCCAAAGATGCAGAAATGGCCAACAGACACATGAAAAGATGCAGAAATGGCCAACAGACACATGAAAAGATGCCAATCAACATCACTAATCAGGGAAATGCAAACCAAAACCAGGAGATATCACCTCACACCCATCAGAATGCTATTATCAAAAAGACAGGAAATAAGCATTGGCAAAGATGCGGAGAAAAGAGAACCCTTGTGCACTCTTGGTGGAAATGTAAACTGGTGGAGCCACTACAGAAAATGATGTGGAGGTTCCTCAAAAACTTAAAAACAGAAGCACCATATTGTTCAGCAACTGCACTGCAGGGTATTTATCCAAAGAAAACAAAAACGCTAATTTGAAAAGATGTCTGAACCCTCATGTTCATCGCAGCATTATTTTTAATAGCCAAGACATGGAAACAACTTGTCCATCACTGAACGAATGGATTAAAAAATTTAAAAATCTCTCTCTCTCTCTCTCTCTCTCGCGCGCGCGCACACACACACACACACATACACACACAAAATGGAGTATTACTCAGCCATAAAAAATGAAATCTCGCCACTTACAACAACATGGACAGACCTTGAAAGCATTACTCTAAGTGAAGTTAGAAGTGAGAAAGACAATGTATGATCTTACTTACACAAGGAATTTTAACAACAACAAACCAAGCTCATAGATACACATGTTAGTGGTTGCCAGTGGCAGGAGTTGGATTGGGGGAATGGGTGATCAAAAGGTATAAACTTTCAGGTATAAAATAATTACTGACAGATATAGTGTATAGCACAGTGACTACTGTTACACATTTGAAAACTGAAAAATGAAAACTGAGGAGAGTAAACCTTAAAAGTCCCCACCAAAGGAAAAAAAGACAAATGCTGGGGCGCCTGGGTGGCTCAGTGGGTTAAAGCCTCTGCCTTCGGCTCAGGTCATGATCTCAGGGTTCTGGGATAGAGCCCCACATCGGGCTCTCTGCTCAGCAGGGAGCCTGCTTCCTCCTCTCTCTCTCTCTGCCTACATCTCTGCCTACTTGTGATCTGTGTCAAATAAATAAATAAAATCTTAAAAAAAAAAAAAACTAAAACCACTTAAAAAAAAAAAAAAGACAAATGCTTTTCAAAATGAAAGAGCTATTAAGTGCCAATGAATCCTGTTGGCTGTATTTTATCTATGATATCATCCAAAGGAGAAAACTACATGAAAATTCACTTTGCACAAATAAAATCTATTTTGTAATAATTACATATGCTATAAAACATATACAATTATGTAACACCGTATGCAAGAATCTTACACAAGCTCTTAAAGAAAATAAAGTTAAACATAACTACTATATGACCCAGATATCTCCTCCTTGGCATTTAGTCAAGGGAAATGAAAGCATATGTCCATATAAAAACCTGTCCACGAATGTTCATAGCAACTCTATCGTAACAGCCAAAAACTGTAAAAAACCTAAATGCCTTTCAATAGTTTAATTAAAAAATTGGGGTTTCCCCATATAAGGGCGGAATATTGTGTTCAGTAACAAAATAATGAAATACTGATATATACAAGCATATGAATCAACTTCATGATTATTAGGCTGAATGAAAGGAGGCCGACAAGATAGAAAACATACTCAACAGGGGCGCCTGGGTGGCTCAGTGGGTTAAGCCTCTGCCTTTGGCTCAGGTCATGATCTCAGGGTCCTGGGATTGAGTTCTCTGCTCGGCAGGGAGCCTGCTTCCTCCTTGCTCTCTCTCTGCCTCTCTGCCTACTTGTGATCTCTCCCTGTCAAATAATAAATAAAATCTTTAAAAAAAAAACCATACTCAACAATTTCTTTCTCAGTTAACTCTAGAAAATGCTAACTAATTCAAAGTAAAAGCAGATCAGTGGTTGCCTGTGGACAGAGCAAGTGTGGAGGGCAGGGAGAGGCAGGAAAGTGGGATTACAAAAGGGCAAAAGGAAACTCTGGGGTGCGATGGACATGTTCATGCTCTTCACTGTGGTGAAAGTTTCACAGGTAAACACTTATGCACCTGACTGTACATTTTAAATATGTGTAGTTTACTGTATGTCAATCACACCTCAATAAAGTTGCTTAAAAATAAAATATCACAGCAAGAGAATAAAAAGGAATAGAAAGGGGAAGAAAAGGAAGGAAGGAGAATTAGTAGTGGTGGTGGTGGTGGTATGGACCTTGCCTGACCTTGAGACTCACCATAATGCGACAGGAATCAAGACAGTGTGGCACTGGCATAAAGATCAACAAAGAGCTTACGAGAATAGAAGCGAACACCCAGAATGGAGCCACACTTAATTATTTGATTTTTCAAGACACCAAAACCATCCAAAGAGAAAATTATTTTCAGTAAATGATGCTGGAACCACTAGATACCCACATGGAATGCAATAAACCATACCACTACCTCACATCATACAAAAAAAAAACTGACTCAAAATTTAGTATTCTGTTTATTAAGAAGAAAAAAAAAAAGCTTTTAGAAGTGAGAGAATACCTTAGTTTCCTGAATTAACACCTAGAAATAGAGGGACTGGATCGTATACAGTAGGGGTATGTTCAGCTTTTAAGAACCGCCAAACTTTTTTCCAGCTAGTTGTGCTCTCATACTCTCAGACAGGACACACACAGAACAATAACCATTACAAATTGGTAAAATAGCCTTACCAAAATTCAAAGCTTTTGCTCTTCAAAAAACATAATTGAGAAAATGAATAGAGGGGTGCCTGGGTGGCTCAGTCAGTTAAGCATCAGACTCTTGATTTTGGCTCAGGTCATGATCTCAAGATGGTGAGATCAAGCCCCGTGTCGGGCTCCCCACTTAGTGGAGTCTGCTTCTCTCCCTCTCCCTCTGCCTTTCCCTGCCTCTCCCTTCCTTCTCAAATAAATAAATCCTTAAAGAAAAGGAAAGGAAAGGAAAGGAGAGGGAGAGGAGGGGGAAAGGAAAGGGAAAAGCAGAGGGGGGAGCGGAAGAGAAGAGAAGAGAAAGGAATGGAATGGAATGGAATGGAATGGAATGGAATGGAATGGAAGACCCATAGTCTGTAAGAAAATGTTCACAAAACATCTCTGAGGTATCTAAAGCCTGGCATCTATCATAATCTATGAAGAATTCCTTCAACACAAGAAGAGAAAAAACCCAACCCAATTAAAAAATATCCAAACAATTTTAACACTTTACGAAAGAGCTAAACACAAACAAAACACACACACACACACACACACACACACACAGAAAGCACTATCATCATTATCAGGCAGACACAAATTAACACCAAAATGCAATATCACTACACATCCTCTAAATGGCTGAAATTAAAAAGACTGACAACACAAACTGTTCGCGGGAATGGAGGACCTCTGAACCCTCCTTGCTGGTAGATGTGCAGCATGGTCCAAACACATTTAGAAAAACATGTGGTGGCTTTTTAAGTTTTTTTTTTCTTAAAGATTTTATTTATTTATTTAACAGACAGAGATCACAAGTAGGCAGAGAGAGAGAGAGAGAGAGAGGAGGAAGCAGGCTCCCCACCGAGCAGATCATGACCTGAGCCGAAGGCAGAGGCTTTAACCCACTGAGCCACCCAGGCGCCCCCATGTGGTGGCTTTTTATAAAACATATATGTACTCTGTGACCTAGCAATTCCACTCCCCGGCATTTTCCTCAAAGGAATGAAAACAGCAGACTTAAATACAGCAAGTTCTACAGCAGCTTTCATCTTCAGAGCCAAACCCTGGAAACAGCCCAGGACCCCAACATCAGAAGAACGGATTCCCAAACCAGATCTATTCATGCAATGAAATACTACTCAGCAAAAAAAGGAACTGATTTGTCCAACATGCATGAAACTCAAATCATCATGATGAAATACAGTGGAACACAGAAGAGTGCACAGTACAATTCCAGTCCTGCGAGGTTCTAGAGCAGGCAAAACTAACCACTGGTGCAAAGAAATAAGAACAGTGGTGGCTTCTGGGGGTAGCAAGCAAAGGGAATGACTGGAAGATGGAGTGAAGTAATACTCTCTATTTTGATACAGATGGGATTACACAGGCATATGCATTTGTCAAAATTCACTGATCTGTGTATTAATATATAAAATATTTTAAATTTCAAAATTTAAAATTTAATATATAAAATTGTGCATACACATAAAAAGAAGGGTTTATTTAAAACACTGAACTCTTGTTAATGATATGCACACCAAATTGTTTAGGGGTAAAGTGTGCCAATGTCTGTAACCTAACTTGAAATCTATTAAGGTCGTTAAATTGTTTTCATTACCCCATCTGCAGCTGAGTAACACCAGTCTGTATAGCTCTCGAAGAGCTCCCTTATCTTTGGTCATTTCAAGTGGTGTCCCGGCTTTTTATTGTTAATCTGTGAGGGTTATAATACTTACCTTGTGAGTGCCCCTTCATCAAACTGTGGAGAAGCTACTACGATAGCCTATCATCGTCCTAAAAAGTTCTGACTGCTGTAACCACTCTGAAGTAGTTTCTGCATTGTTACATGAAGTGATAGACAGATGAACAGGTACACGATACAAGACCAGTGCTCTAACCCCTGAGCTACGGAGCCTTCCCCTTGGACAGGTACATGATAACGCAAATAGAGCAAAATATTAGTGCAGGTTCAACTAAAGAATCTAGATAGTATGCATGTGAGTTTCTAACTATACAATTTTTAAATTTTTTTTTAAATTTTTATTTATTTGAGAGAGAGAGAAGTCACAAGCAGTGGGAAGGGGCAAAGAGAGGGAGAAGCAAATACTCTGCTGAGCAGGGAGCCGACCCACAGCTAGATCCCAGAACCTCGAGGTCATGGCCTGAGCTTAAGACAGACGTTTAACCGACTGAGCCACCCAGACACCCCTCTAACTGTACAATTTTGAGTTTTCTGCACAACTAACAATTTTTACAGTAAAATGTTGAAGAAAAAAAATCTACGCCGCAGATGTCAAAATATGCTATCAACAGGACAACAAAGCCCCTATCACACTGTTTTTCTGGCTACACTAGGAAGAAAAAAACACTTTCAAAGGCTACTCACTGACCATGAAAGAGCTGAAGAAAATTACAGAAGACTATTACAAAAAAAAAAAAAAAAAAAAAAAAAAAAAAAAAAAAAAAAAAAAAAAAAAAAAAAAAAAAAAAAAAAAAAAAAAAAAAAAAAAAAAAAAAAAAAAAAAAAAAAAAAAAAAAGGATGAGTAAGAGTAAGAAGGGCAAGTTCAAAGAACTGAAAAAATGAGAAAAGGTCCAAAACACCCAGAACTGTGGTGGTAGGGTATTAATGGGCACAGACTTTCACCCGCATAGAAATTACTAACTCTTGACATTTTTAAGTCCAAGATCCTTTTAGTACTATCATAAAGGAGGAGAAGTGGAGGAGCACCTGTAGAAAGACTGGTCAAGAGTGTCAAGTGTTGTCGAGGTCAGGTGAGAAACATGGAGGTCACTGCTGTCCCTGATTGGAACGGATTCAGTACCGTTGTGGGGGCAGCAACCTTTGTGCATCATGTTAAGGAGTGTGTAGAAATTAAAACTTATCTTAAGAAGCCTGATTGTTGGGCGCCTGAGTGGCTCCGTGGGTTAAGCCTCTGCCTTCGGCTCAGGTCATGATCTCAGGGTCCTGGAATCGAGTCTTGCATCGAGCTCTCTGCTCAGCAGGGAGCCTGCTTCCCCCTCTCTCTGCCTGCTTGTGATCTCTTTGTGTCAAATAAATAAATAAAATCTTAAAAAAAAAAAGAAGGCTGATTGTAAAAAAAACAAAAACGAAAAACCAAAACACCTTGTTAAAGACGGAAGAGACATCACAGTATGTTCCAGGGCTGGTGAAGGTAAGCCAATAGACAGAAGGCAAAGGAAGAAATGAGATACATGAACATTTCAGGTTCCTGTGGTGCTAGGATGAGCTCGGATCAAGTGCACAGGTGGAAAGTTTGACCCAAGCTTTAACTGATACCTCAACCTCTTTTAACAGGAAAAAAAGGTGAGGAGTATCATGCCTGTTGGCCTCCCTATTTTCTGTGAAACTGAATGCACACTCCTTAAAGGATCGAGCATGATTTTTTTTTTAATCTTCTGTGGCACAAGGTAGCATATACAGAAATATAAAAAACATTCAATAAATACTGGGGAAAAAAACAAAGCTAAAAATTCTACCCAAAGCCCATCCTCATCACTACAACAAAAACTGCTACTTATGCTCTGTTGTTCCTTAAGCACCCTGCACTTTCCACATAATGATGCTCTGTGTTAGCCCCAAAGCACTGATGTGAGAGCAACGCAGAGACTACACTTACCTGAGTAGTTACACCAGGCAGATAATTTAGGACAGGTGACAGGAGGCTATTATAGAAGCTTCTCCAATTTAACAATGAGGCACTCGAAGTAAGTACTTACTATTTCAACTCTCGGACTAACAATAAAAAGCTGCGACATCACTTGAAATGACCAAGTTGAGGCAGCTCTTCCAGAAGAACAAGGTAACACAGGTGTTTTCCAGCTACAGATAAGGTAATGAAAACAATTCAGGGATCCCCAACCAGCATTTTTAAATCAAACAGAAGAGATTAAAACATGACTGAATCACATGTAGTTAAGGTAACTGTTTCATGAAATTTTTTCCACATTTTTTTCAGAGCAAAATATAAAAATTTCTTAAAGTGACTGTGGCCAGTGAAAAATTTGAAAACTACTGATGGACACTTCAATGCAGAAAGGATTATAAATCATCAATTCTATATAAAATTATATAGTTGCATATAAAAAAATGAAATCTTGCCATTTGGGACAATACAGATGGAGCTAGAGGGTATTTCCCTAAGTGAAGTAAATCAGAGAAAGATATACCATATGATATCACTTATATATAGAATCTAAAAAAAAAACTAAAAAATACAGAGAAAAGGTGATGGGGTGGGGCAAAACAGGTGAGGAGGACTAAATGATACAAACTTCCCATTATAAAATTAAGTCACCCTGCTGAAAAGTACAGTACTGGGAATATACTCAATAACATTTAATACCTGCAATGTGGTCAGCATTTCCTAATGTCTGTAATTGTCAACCACTATGTTAAGCACCTGCAACTAATACAGTTTTGTACGTCATCTAAACTTTAATAAGAAAAACTTCTCAGCTTTAACTTCTAATGCGGCAAATATCGATAAATACCCCAACCAAAGCCCTTTGTGATCCTAATTTGTTATAGTGTAAAGGGCTCCGGAGGCCTAAAGCTTTGAAAACCGCTGGTCTCCGTTAATGTTATGCAACAAAGTCATGAACATCTAATTAAGGAAGTTTCTAAACCACGCAATTCTCTCCTTTCTCCTTTTACTCCACTGTTTGTCCACAACAGTTTTAGCCGTCCTATCAAGCGAAGGGCTAGCCAACAGACTTTTGTTACGTGTTGGGGGGATGTAATAAAAACTCGGGTTTCAAAAGTAGGACGAAGTCCTAGATTTTAAATAATTCTTGCCCTGCCCTTATTCTCTTGTTTCAGCCGGGCACAAACGGTCAGTAAAACCACAGACGTGAACCACCAGGACCGGGGCACGTTCGCAGAATAAGGACATACGGGAGTGGGTGTAAAGGGTAAACAGGGAAACTTCGAGGGCAAGAGGGCAGCCGGGGGAAATCTGCCAAAATTTGTGCGTTTGCTGCAATTCCCTGCCTCTCTCAGACTCCCGAGGTAGGTGTCAAAGGGTGGGTTTAAGGGGGCTGCTCCGGGTAGCCGCGAGCTCCCACCAAGCCTCATCTCCGCCCAGACCCCTTCACCCCACCCTCACTCCCTGCGCCCCCCACCCACACGTCTTCGAACGCCAAAGCCCCACGACAGCCAAGGAGCCTCACCACCAACAGGTTCCTGTCCTCCACCAGCTGCCGCTTCCGGAGGATCTCCGACTTCAGAACGTCCATCCCGTTGCCCGGGTTTACGCTCGAGCTTCCCTCTCGGGCTCTATGGCTCTTTAAGCCAAGCCTCACCCAGCAAGGTGCAGCGAACCCACCACAAACAACTCCAAGTACCCGACAACGACTGACAATAACCGCTTCCGGCGGAAGCCGAAGTGAGTGAGAGGAGGGGAGGGAGTGCTCCAGGGCTCCTGTTGCTGTAGACTTGCGCCTCCTGGTGGTGCCCTCCGGCAGCGCGCCTGTCGTTGATGTTAGTAGAGCTAACAATTGAAAGTAGGCTGAAACAGGAGTCTTCTTGAAGCCGGTGGAGGTCGACATGCTGTATTTTTAATGAGAAGTTATTGCATCTGCTTGTACCTGCTAGTTCAGAAGAAAAAGTCTCCTCATAGAACACTTCAATTATATTAATTAGGGCCAGATCCTCACTCATTAAACCAATTCACAACAGAGTTCTTGAAGTTACCTGCTTGTCAAAATGAATGCACTAAAGTGGGAAAACCGTGAACAATACTATTAGCTCAGTACAGAATAAAGGGGCAGTGTTCGTTGCCAGCCCATTAAATTTCCTGTAAAGTTAAGCAACTACGTCCATTTAAGTCACTTCAGAAGTAAATGTCTCTCATTTCTCAGTTCTAAAGGGCTTACATATCTTGGTGCTAATTGAACTTTTACCCCAGGCTAACTGAGATAATCTTTATGGTCATGTGTTCAGCAATCAAGATTTTCAGTGACATGATTGGAGATGTAATTAGAAAGTGTGTGTGTGTTGTGTGTGTGTGTGTGTGTGTAAGTCCAACCCAAGAAGAAAAATTAAATTGTGGAGAAAAATTATATTTAAGATTTTAAATTTTTTTAAGGATTTTATTTAGTCATTTGACAGAGAGAGATAGATCACAAGCAGGCGGAGAAACAGGCAGAGAAGGAGGGGGAAGCAGGCTCCCTGCTGAGCAGAGAGCCCAATGCGGGGCTTGATCCCAGTACCCTGAGATCATGACCAAAGCCAAAGGCAGAGGCCTAACCCATTGAGCCACCCAGGCACCCCTAAGATTTTAATTTTTAAAAAGACCTTAAGGGACGCCTGGGTAGCTCAGTGGGTTAAAGCCTCTGCCTTCAGCCCAAGTCATGATCCCAGAGTCCTGGGATCAAGCCCCACATTGGGCTCTCTGCTCCGTGGGGAGCCTGCTTCCTCCTCTCTCTGCCTGCCTCTCTCCCTACTTGTGATCTCTGTCTGTCAAATAAATAAAAATCCTTATAGAAAAAAAAAAGCCTTAAGAACTGTTTACAAAGCATTTATCTTTGGTTCTAAGCCATTGAAGCTGTTTTTGAAATTCCAAATAAGTCATAAGTGAACAATATTTGATAGGTTAGTTTTTCCCACTCAAAAAGGAAATATTCAGTTCTGGGTGACATGATTTAACAAAATAAGATGGTACAGAACTGTTCAGTCGATTTACAAAGTTTTGTACACCTATGTGTGTGTGTGAGCACACGCATGCACATGTGTGTGTGTGTGTGTGTGTGTTGGTTACATTTCATCCAAAAGATGGCTGACTTTTACCAGAAATAAATCAACATAGGAAGTTAACTCACTCTCTGATACTAAGCTAATTTTTAAGGCTTTGGAAAACTTAAAATATTTTACAAAGAAAAGGTCCTTTAACTAATAAACATGGCAACACTCTTATATGGCTAACAGTCTTTAAGTCACTTATAATTCCCTAAGCAAATAATTTATTAACATTTTCCTGTTTTAGGGATGAGAGATTATTACACAGAAACCTGAATGAAGGATTGACAGGGATGATAGTAACAGTGATGGGAGGTTTCCAGCAAAGGAACAGCTGGCCACTGGGAGACAGTTAAGTGCAGGACAGAGAAAAAACTGGCTACCCAAAACAGGCTCCTTTTAAATTTCAGGCTCTCGCTGATTTCGATGTTTATGTAAACATATGCATTAAATCTTGACAAAAGCTTGAAATGGAATGAGATGTGTACTTGAACAAGCGAACTGATGAGTAAGCTTTTCAATACAGAAGGGAAAAAAGACGACCAGGAGAGAACCAACCCATCCTGACTCTGAGGGAGAATGTGCTCATTTCCAAACTATGCATCCTGGAGCCGCCGGGTGGCTTGGTCCGTTGAGCAACCCGCTCTTGATTTCTGCTCTAGTCAAGATCTCGGCGTCAGGAGATTAACCCCGCCCCCCCCAGACTCAGCGGGAAGTCAACTTCAGATTCTCTTTCTCATTAGCCCTTTGTCCCTTCCCCCACCCTCCCACCCCCGCTTGTGCACTCTAGATAAATAAATAAGACCTTTAAGAAAACTGCATCCCATTTCATCACAGTAGTTATTTAAAACGTCAAATTTTGTTAGCAACCCAAATATCCTAAATGGAGGAATGGTTAAATAACTTACAGTTCATACATAAAACAGAACAATCTAGAACATTAAAAACCATGTTTCAGAAAAATATACAATTATATGAGAATGCTCATGAAATAGTGCTTAGTGAAAAAGTAAACTAATGAAACTAGAAATCTAACATATGGTTTCTTTTTGGTTAGAAAAGCATATAAACTTAGAAAAAATGATTGGAAGGAAACATAAAATATCAGCTTGTTATCTGTCCATAGAACCACCACTGGTGATTCTCCTTTTCTTCCTTGCACATAACTTGATAAAAGTCCCGTAATTTGGAGAAAATATCCAGAGAGCAGCCATTTTCTGTTTTAATTATTGAAATTCTTTATAAAATTTTCCAGTGTAACTATTTTAGAAATAAGGTGTGATAAACTTTAAGTAATGCCAATAAAAGAAAGCAAGGGACTGGACAAAAAAAATTTGTGTAAATCTTTATAATTATTCAACCAATATTTAGGTGTCTTCTGTGAGCTCTGTACTACATTAGGTTCTGTGACCTAAACCAAATACAAAACATTGTCTCTACTCTTGGGGATACTACCAGCTGGCTTGGGAATCAAGAAATTGATCCTGAAAAGTCAAATTATGTAAGATAACTATGATTTAATAGCATAGATGAGGTTATAATAAAGCATTCACAGAACTAAAAGACCAGTCATTTTCTAAAAGAAGAAATAGTAAAAATCAATCAATATAAGATTGATATTTTTCCTCTGCTAAAGTAATTCATCCAAAGAGAGATTGTCATTTCTGAAGACTGGAAGAAATACCAAATTTAATCAGGATGACTGGGTTTGTTTTGTTGCTGTCCTAAAGAATAGAATGTAACTTCTTTTTTAAAACTAGATAATCTAGTACAGTGGCTCTCATTCTTCAGCTTCCCTGAGAATAATCTGGAGGGCCTTTTGAAACCCAGACTGGTGGTCCCCATCCCCAGAACAAATCAGTCAGGAGGTTTGAAGTCCTGCCCAATAATTTGCTTTTTGAACAAGCTCCCAAGTGAAGCAGCTGCTGTTGACCCCAGGACCACACTTTGAGAACCACTGATCTAATACATTATTTTGAAATCTCCCTGGGGAGGAAAAAGTGGATGAGTCAGAAACTCAGTCTGCATGGAGTCTTGATAAACGGGAGCGGAGGAGGAATCAAGTGCCTATGTGTCTGTAGCAGTCATGGACTCCTCTGAGGGTGCCCTCCCACGCACAGAGAAGCTTCCAGAAATTTCCCAATGGGAGGGGACAGGCTCCCTTTAGATCCAGCTATATTCACATAGCTACACCAAGGGTGGGTACCTGACCCACTCTGCGCCAACCAGAGTCCATTCCCTAGGAAACTGGCATTGGAATTAGGTCGATCTTTCTAAGATGCAGGAAATACAAAATGTGAATTCAAGGGTGGAGGATAGCCATTTCAGTGGCAAGCTGGAGCCAGGCTGGTCTATACTGACCTCCAAGAGTGAACTGCTAAATCTTAAGAATTTTATGAGCCAGCTGTGAAGCACAGCTATTATTAAAAGTTAAATGTTTATTTACATAAGTACATATAAATACAGGCAACAAATACACAGACCCTATTACGTACAATTATATTACTACATGTTAATTTAGAATATCTAATCTTGGAGTTATAACTATTGCCTCTATGCGGTGGAAATTCCATGTAACGTGCTACCGCACATTTTTCAACGACTCCACACGTGAAGATGTCATATTGGTAGATTCAATCAGCCATAGTGGGAATATTTACACCACTGAAATTGGCAGCTGCTACAAATCTGGACTTGATTTATTATTTTGTTGACTATCTAAACTTTAAAGAGTTATGGAGAAAATGTTACTGATACTGATCAGGATTTCTCAACCTTGACCCAGATAATTCTTTTGGGGGAGAGGGATGTTTGACATCTATTTATCTATTAGATGCCAGTAACACCCTCCTTCTATAGTTGTGACCAGCAAAAATGTCTCTGGACATTGCCAAAGATCCTCTGGGGAGCAAAATCTCTCTCCTGTCCAAAAAAAAATTGATACAAATTAAATTTAAAAGTGTTGTGTCTGCAGCTGTCGCCTAGTAGGTGAAGAGGAAAAAGACTTGAGCTATTCTCCCAGGATTCAAGAACTATTATCTGATTCAATAAAGAAGTCACGTGACAAACAAATGAAGTTCTAACATGCATTGTTGTTGCTTCACTTCTGCCTTATTAGTTTAGGCAAAAATATTAACCAGCTTTCATGTCAGAGCTAGACTTATTCATCCTTTATAACCACAGGTTAGCTGGGGATACAAGAGTTCTGCAAAAATCCATTAAAGCATTCTGTGAGAATCAACTGGCTATATGGAACTTAGAGCAAAAAATATTGTAGAGTTCATTATTGCCTAAAATTGTGTCCTCCATATCTTTTATATCAGCAAAAATTACATGACTATATACGCACACTTCTTTTCCACCAGAAAGCCAACTTATATGCTCACTAGTACAGTGTTGGCCATCATCCACCTCCCATGTGGGCTTTGCTAAAAAAACTCTTAAGCAAAAAAAGTTAGAATATCAAGAAGGAAGAGTAAAATAGATTTTTTTTAAAAAATCTTAAATGACAGACAATGGAGAATAATCCCTGACACCCTCTGGATTTCTCATTCTCTGGTTGGATTAATCCTGAAGTCCAACTTGCATCTCTATACCAAAAAACACTACTAAATCTTTACAACCTAGTTCTACCCATATTTTAAGGTGTACGTTCTTCCCATTTAATGTTTCTGAATTCAGGATGTATCCTACAACCAATGAGTTTGTAGTGAATGGTGTGGTGTTCTGCCTAGGACCTATCTTTAGGGCCCAGGCACCCATCCCCCATCTGCTGGGGACAGGGGGCACACAGCAGCATCCCTCACTGGGCAAAGCCCCAGGCTACAGGGACCTGCCTCGGCTGTGGTTACAGGCTCTCCCAGGCGGTGTCCATAACCAAATACTGACTGATGTGGGGATTCCAAGGTCCGGCTCAGTGCCTCAACTTAGAGCATCTCAAAGGGCCATTCTCACCGCAGAGCTCTCCATGGGGTCCCAGGACATCAGAGTTGCAACTCTCTCTGCTAAACCCTAGCTTTCTCATTCCCTTACAGATGCATCTCCAGGAGCAGTCTCTAGGAAACCAGAAATACTTGCAAGCAAAAGAAAACAATGCATTGATCCACAAATACAGGTATTCAGCTTCATTTGTTAGGAAACTATTAAATTGGCATTCTAGCTTTGACATCAGTCATTTCTGTGACTAGGGTTAGCCAGTTACTCCAGAACCTGATCCAAATCTGGTAACACAAGCAATATTAAAGTTAAGGACACTAAAATTTGAGAAGAAAGGCTTGGATCCTGGTGGATCTACAAATGATGGCCTGTGACGCCTAGGCTGAGAGACCAGCTGGCAATCCCCACTGATGTCTCTTTGTCTGGAACTTTCATAGGGATCAAACGAGAGGAACACCCCACACACCCTTCAGACCCCTTTCCTTCTCCTGGACAGTGCTTGTCTACTATGGTCTCCCCTTGTACTCCCTTCATCCCAAAGTTTTTGTACTGTTATATTAATGGGATGTGGGCACTGAAGGAAATAAAGAGTGGGGCTCAGGAGAAAAAAATCCAAGATTAGGAATAAGAAAGGAGAAAAACCTAGGGTACAAAAAGCATTAAAGAAAATGTCAGAAAAACTGCCTGCAACACAATGGCAATAAATTAAAAAACCTTAAAGATATTATTTCCTAACAAAAACTTACCAAATTCTTTTAACTAAAAGTATAAAACTGAAATAAGCAATTATAGTGAAAAGAAAGAAAAGATGATTATAAATTCTCCCATTTAAAAAGCATCAGATCCTGACGTTTTCACTGCATGCAATCTTTAAAAAACAGATAATTCAAACTTTCTGGCTCAGAGCCTCTGTCTATTCTTAAAAATTCTTGAATTTTTCAGAAAGGCTTTGTTTATATAGGTTAGAACTACCAATACTTACCATCCTAGAAATTAAAACAGGAAAAAATGTCAAGTTATTAATTCATTTAAAAATAACTAATATTATATATATCCATATAAATAATATATTTGGTAAAAAAATTTTTCAAAAAAATTAGGAAGAAGAGTGGCATTCTTTCACATTATCATAAGCCTCTTTAGTGTCACACCTAAGTTAAAAAAAAATCCAAATTTTCATATCTGCTTCTGCATTCAATATCTGTTATGTTATTTTATCTGAACTACAAGAAGAAAGTCTAGCCTCACACAGATATGTACTTGGAAAAGAGAAGAGAATTTTTATTTTTTAAGTAAGCTCTCCACCCAACACGGAGCTTGAACACAGGAGCCCCAGATTAAGAGTTGCCGCCAGTCAGGCCCCAGGGAAGAGTATCTTTACCAGATAATTGCAGACATTCTTCTTTGATACTACACCCGAACATGACAACTGGTAGTTTCCTAAAAGTTAGCTGTAATCAAAAACCATGTTGATAAACTTTTGAAAAAAAAATTTTTTTTTTTTTTTCCAGAGAGAGAGAGAGAGAGCAAGAGCTGGGGAGCAGGAGTGTGCAAACACGGTGGGGGAGGGACAGAGGGAAAGGAAGAAAGAAAAATCTTTTCTTTTTTTTAAGTTTCAGATAGTTTTTCTGTTTTTTTTTTTAAATAATTTTTGTATTATGTTATATTAGTCATCATACAGTAAATCATTAGTTTTTGGTGTAGTATTCCATGATTCATTGTTTGTATATAACACGCAGTGCTCCATGCAATCCGTGCCCTTCTTACTACCCAACACCTGACTCACCCATCCCCCTATCCCCCTCCCCTCTGAAATCCTCAGTTTGATTCCCAGAGTCCATAGTCTCTCCTGGTTCGGGAAGAGAGAAAATCTTAAGCAGGATCCTCACTCAGCATGGAGCTGGACGCAGGGCTCAATCTCATGACCCTGAGATCATGACCTGGGCCAAAATCAAGAGTCAGATGCTTAACCGACTGAACCACCCAGGTGTCCTACCTATTGAAAAACTTTTCATTCTCCATTACATTAAATCCATTCGCCTATCTTGAACTTCGAAGGGATCTTTTACTTGCGCATAATGTTGTAACATCAGGCATTGGTCATTTGGAAAATATTAGTTCACTGATTCACGTGAACCTTCCGAATGTTGACACACTTGATTACACAACATTTAAAAAATCACATCTATTAATATCACCCCCTGAATCTCATCAGAAAAGCTTATTAATTATTGGGAAGCTATTAAGCTCATGGTGGCAGACGCAATTGACTAATTGTAAAATGCTAATTTTCCCTGAAAGCTCATACTTTATCACTAGCAACAAATATAGTCAGTTGTTTCCTCTGAGACAGGCTCACTTTATTTGCAAGAAAACATCTGCCAAATACCCAAATCTGAATAACCATATTTCTCCACAGGTTATTCTTTTAAGTAAAAGTAGTACCCCCTAAAAACAAGAGCTAGTTCACCTTGCAATCCAAGCAATGACCCAGTGCTTTTCCTGCAGCCAACCATCATACTTCAGTCCAGAGCAGACGTGCTTCTGTGTACTTCCCATGCCATCACACAGAATGTTACAAAAAAGCCTACTCATGTGTCAAGACTTAGTAAAAATTAATTTTTTAAGAACATTTTTAAATAACACTGGCTTTTGTGTATGACTGCAGGCAGATGAGGAATAAGCCTTCTTGTGCAATTTAGTGACACTGCTTTGATTCCTGCCAATGCGTCAGCAAACTTGGTATTGCTTTGATACATTCAGTGCGATTGTCACCTTTCAAAAGGTAATATATAAATTCCATGTTTCACTTATAATAAAGGAGCAGGGTTTTGTGATAAGAGATAATGAGCTTGCAGATCATATGGAAGCATACATTTCCAATAATAATCACAAAAATGATGGAAAAGTATAGTGGACTGTTGCTTCTGGCTGAAGGACTAAATGCTATAGGAACTGCTATCCCAGCATAAACAACTAGAAAAACAGGCAAGACAGATGAAACTTAACTATTTTTCAGATGTTGGACAACACGCCACAAAGGGCTACGATTCCTAAGAGAAGGAAAACAAATGAGGTGAGTCCTAGCCCAGGATTACTACATGGAGGCAGTTTCCAGGATAACAGCACAGGTATAGAAAACCTAAACAGAGCCCAGTTGTCTCACTGAGTTGAGGAAAATGTACTGTCAGATTGAGGAAGCTACATTTGTGGAGGAAGAGTACTAGTGAGTAAAAAGGTGTCCAGGGGGAGATCTCAAGAGATCTGCAGAGGAGAGCCTTCAAATCATTGTCTGAATCCCAATTTGCATATATTTGGTTGAAATTCCCCAGAGTGAGTAAAGAACCAACATAAAGCAGTGGGACATGCAAATGCCCAGAGTTCACACAGGGCATCACTCATTGGATGAAGTCTTCAGAAGGGAATCACCCAAGTAGTGGGGCTAAATTATTCCAGACTGAAGACTGCTTTGATTCACCCTAACAAAGCAGAGAAGCAAGCCTCAAAAGGATCAAACTGATCCCCACTAACTTAACTGCTTGTCAGATAAAAGGCCAACATTTTTGAAGGAATAGAACAAAATCCAGCAACCCAAAACATAAAAATCCAGTGTCCTGAGATCCAAACAGAATTACCAGACATGCAGAAAATAAAATCCATAACCAGGGGAAAAATCAATCAATATGAATAAGCCTAGAAATGACAGAGATGATGAACTAGGAAAGCTTCCAAACCAGCTATTACAAATATGCTCCAGATACTCAGGAATGCAGAGGAAAATATAAACATAATGAAGAGAGAAAGGGAAAAAAACAAGATCAAATGGAAATTTTAGATGAAAAACACAGTATCTGAAATGAAATGAAAAAAAAATGTACCATGAGTGACCAGTGGAACAATATCAAGTGGTCTAACGTGTCTGTAATTGGAGCCCCAGGAAATCAGAGGTTGCAGGGCAGGGGTTGGTGGCAGGGGTTGGGGTAGATGTTTCAAGAAGCAATGGCCAAAATTTTTCCAAATTTGATGAAAACTAGAAAATACACAGATCCAAAAAGCTCATAAACCCAACAGAAAACGACACCAAAGCACATCATAATCAAATTCATGAGACACAGTGATAAAAGAATGTGTTTAAAGCTAGCACCCAAAGTCATTATGTAAAGAGGATCAAAGGAAAGAATGACTACAGAGTTCCTATTAGAAATGATGCAAGCTAGGGACACCTGGGTGGCTCAGTCAGGTAAGTGTCCACCTTCAGCTCAGGTCATGATCCCCACAGTCCAGGGATTGAGTCCAAGTCAGGCTCCCTGCTCAGTGGGGAGTCTGCTTCAACCTCTCCCTCTGGCCCTCCCTCCTGCTTGTGTTCTCTCTCTCTCTCTCTCAAACAAATAAAATCTAGAAGCTAGATTCTAGATCTAGCTAGAAGCTAGAAGACAAAGGAGTGACATTTCTAAAGTACTGAAGGAAAAAACTGTCAACCTAGAATCCTACACTCAGCAAAAATATCTATTAAAAATGGAAATGAACTAAAGATTTTTTTAGACAAAAATTGTTGAGAGGATTCATCAGCAAGCCTGTGCTACAAGAAAGGTTGAAGTTCTTGGGGCACCTGAGTGGTGCAGTTAAGTGTCCAACTCTTGGTTTAGGCTCAGGTCATGATCTCAGGGTCCTCAGATAGAGCCCCACATGGGGCTCAGTGACCAGGGCCAAGTCTGTTTGTCCCTCTCTCTCCCCCTCTGCCCCTTACCACCTCTCTACAACAAAGAAATAACTCTTTAAAAAGAAGGAAATGTTGAAGTTCTTCATATGGAAGAAAAATGTTGCAAAAGGACTAACGATAGTATGGAAATGCTAAAAGTGGATTAAATAGAAAAGACTTTTCCTAATTTTTTAATCTTGTTAAAAGAAAGGTAACAAACTGGGGCACCTGGGTGGCTCAGTGGGTTAAAGCCTCTGCCTTCGGCTCAGGTCATGGTCCCAGGGTCCTGGGATTGAGCCCCACATCCGGCTCTCTGCTTGGCGGGGAGCCTGCTTCCTCCTCTCTCTCTGCCTGCCTCTCTGCCTACTTGTGATCTCTCTCTCTCTCTATCAAACAAATAAATAAAATCTTAAAAAAAAAAAAGAAAGATAACAAACTATATATATCAATAATTGTATTAAATATAAATTGCCTAAACAGTATAATTGAAAAGCAGAGATTATCAGGTGGACTTAAAGAAAAAAAAACAAAAACAAGACCCAACTTTATGGCGTCCACAAGAATCCTAATTTAAATATTAAAACACAAACAGGTTAAAGGTAAAAGGATGGGAAAGGATATATGCATGCTGTCATTAATAAAAAGAAATTGGGAGTGGCTATAGTAATATCAGACAAAGTAAACTTGGGAATTAGGAATATTATTAAGGATCAAGAGAGATATTTTATAATGATAAAGATGTTGCAGTAACAAAAGAACATGCTATCCTAAATTTGTATGTATTTTATAACATAGCATCAAAATACATGAAGCAAAAACTGTTAGAATTGAAAGAAGTAAACAAGTCCACAATTACAGAGAGAGAGTTCCATACATTACTATCAGTAATTGATAGAATAAGTGGACAGGAAATCAGTAAGAATACAATAGGCTTGAACACTATCCAAACTAACATGAGCTAATTAAAATTTATAGAACGATCTACCTGAACTTCAGAATGCATATATGCTCTTTTATTTATTTTTTTAAAGTGAGCTCTACACCCAACATGGGGCTTGGACTCATAACCTCAAGATCAAGAGTCACATATTCTATCAGGTGAGCCAGCCAGGTGCCCCTATATACATGTTCTTTTGAAGTCCATTTGGAATACGCACTAAAACAGATCATATTCTGGTGACATTAAACAAATCTCAATAAATTAAAAACTATTACAACCATGCTCTGTATGTGTTCTGATAATGAACTAAACTAGTAATCAGTAACAGAAATATATCTAGAAAAATCCCCAAATACTGGAAATTAAACAACCTTATAAATAACCCACAGAATCATAGAAGAAATCACAAGGGAAATTAGGAAGTATTTTGGACTGAATGAAAATCAGAGCACAGGGTCTAAAAATCTCTGGGATATAAACAGAAATCTGCAGACCCTAATAGATTCACTGGAGAAGTTTTCAAATATTTAAAGAAACATTAACACAAATTTTGGACAGTTTCTTTCAGAAAATGGAAAAGGAGGTGACACTTCCCAATTCATTTTATGAGGCCAGCATTCCTCTGACACCAAAACCAGACAAAGACAGTACAGAAAAAGAAAACAACAAACCAACATCTCTCATAAACTTAAGATGCGGAATTCCTTTAAAAAATTAACAAATTCAATCCAACTATGTATAAAAAAATTATATATCTTAATGAAGTGATGTGCAAGGATATGATTCAACATCCAGAAATCAATCAATGTCATCCACCATATCAACAGGCTAGAGAATAAAAAGCAAGTGACTATAGTAAATGATAGGTGAAAAAGCATTTCACAAAATCCAACACCCACAGCAGAAGACAGCAAATTTGGAAAAAGAGCATTTACAAAGTTAATATCATACAAAGTTAATATCATACTAGATGTTGAAAGACTAAATTGTGCCCCCATTGGGTTTGGGCACAATCCAAATGTATACCAACTGATAAATGTATAAATAAACTGTGGTACAATCCATTCAAAGGAGTACTATTCTGCAATAGAAGGGAGTTAACAGCTGAGAGGTTTCAAAACATTATGCTAGGTAGGATATCTCAGACACAAAATACCATACACTTCATTATTCCATGCACATGAATTCTTTTTTTTCTTTTTTAAGTAGGCTCCACACCCGGCAGGGACACCAGTGTGGATCTTGAACTCACCATGCTGAGATCAAGATCTGAGCTGAGTTCAAGAGTCAGATGCTTAACCGACTGAGCCACCCAGGTGCCCCTCCATGCATTCAAATTCTTAAGAAGTTAAAACTGTAGTGATAGCAGATTAGTGATTGCCAGGAGCTGGGGTCTGAGCTGGAGTTGGCTACAAAGGGGCAGGAAGGAAACTTTGGGGGAGGGATGGAAATTCTACATATCACAAAGTGGTAAAAGAGACACTTCTAGAACCTCCCTAACCTCCCTATCATCTGGTATATTCCACAATCCGATTGTATCCACTCTTTAGAGTGTTCCACCGTTCTCTTCTCCTGTATGAACCACCACTCCCCAGAATACACACACTTCACAATTTTTTCAAGGAAAGCCCTGCTTGTGGCAAAAGCTGCTACAGTTCACAGCACCTGAAAGGAGGGACAAACACTGCAAGTTGGCAATACCAGTGGTCATGAGAAAAGCTGGTTATGAACAGCCCCTAAGTATCAGAAAAATCTATCAAAACACATTTTATACCATATTTCATCAATTTTAAAATGCTCTCTCTTTTTTTTTTTTTTTTTACACATTTTAACTTCTCTGAAATGGGGATGCATCTTTCAACTGGTGATATCATGTCATTATAACTGGGTGTGTTTATGGGGCATCTAGGTGGCTCGGTCATTTAAGTGTCCGACTTTTGATTTTGGCTCAGGTTATGATCTCAGAGTTGTGAGATCAAGTTCTGCATCCAGCTCTGACCCAGGTGTGGAACCTGCCTAACATTTTCTCTCTCCCTTTTCCTCTGCACACCCTCCCTCACCCTCTCTCTAAAAAAGTAAATAAATAAAAATAAAATAATAATAGGATGTGTTTATTTTTCTTAGTAGTAAATTCCTTTTACTGGCGCACCTTAGAATTCATGGCTTCCACAGAATCAATAAGCTGCCGAATGACTGGACAGAGGATGCACAGGTTTTTGCTGTGGCTGACAAGGGTAAGACAGAAGAGATGAGAGCCAAAGCAGAACCTAGAGTTCTGCCCTGGGCCAGAGTCTTCATGTTATGTATGACATTATCAGCCCTGTGTCCCTGTATTCCTGTCCCCAGTTTAGGCAAAAGAGGTGCCCTGACAAGCAGTGCGGACAGACTTTGGAACAGGAAGTCACTACCAGAAATGGAAGAGTGAGTGGTCTGGAAAGGCAACAAGAACGGGTCCCGTCTCCAGCAGGTGGCACCACAAACAGAAAAGACAAATAAATGCCTTAGTACCATAATTAATCTTTCTGGACTTCAGTTTCTTCATCTCCAAAATGAATAACGATAATAATACTGACCTAAAAGGATAAGCATGTTGATTGAGATAAGCCAGCCTGGCTGGCTCAGTCAGTGGGGCACGCAACTATGGATCTTGGACTTGTGAGTTCAAGCCCCACACTGGGTGTAAAGATTACTCAAAATCTTTTTAAAAAAGAAAAAAAAAAAAGAGATAATACATGTAAAGCACTAAAAATAGTGCCTGGCATATGTAAGTATTCAATGAGTTTATGTATCGTTATGGTCACCTCCACAAATATTTTAAAATTCACCTATTCATTTATTCTTTCTTTCAACATTTATTTAGCAGTTACAGTGCTAAAACCTGAATAGTTTATTGTAGTTTGTTTCTGGGTTTTTTTGTCCTTTTAATCTGCTTACAACAGTCAATGGCAAATGCCAATTTCTCCCGACTTATTTATCCTCCTCAAGACATTTTATTTCTGTTCCATCATCCTATCAGTTAGACAACTGGTAGAACAGAGCTATAGTTGTTACTCTTTGCATTATAACCAATGCTACTGACTCACTGTAAAATATACAATGTCAACAAAGATTTAGAAAGATACCTAAGACTGAAGAAAGAAAATAGAGAGTGGCTTTGTCACATAAGGAGGTGTGACTGTAGGTCAGTCATTTGCAAAATAAAGATAATACTTAACTGACAAAGATTTTGAGAGAAAAAAAATGAGATGATAGATGTCAAAATGCATAAATTAATATGATAAATGGACTCTTAATCATAATAGATTTTTGTTACCCAAAATAACATGATACACCTGAAACTGAAGTTATATGTCAATCATACCTCATTTTTAAAAAGATTTTATTTATTTATTTATTTATTTATTTATTTATTGAGAGAGAGAGGGAGTGAGTGAGAGAAGGGGAAGGGCAGAGGAAGCAGCAGACTCCCTGATGAGCAGGGAGTCTAACACGGGACTTGATACCAGGAGCCTGGGATCATGACCTAAACCGAAGGCAGATGCTTAACCAACTGAGCCATCCAGTTGCCCCAAGCTCAATTTTTAGAAAGTAAAAAACAAAACAAACAAACAAACAAAACCACATGATTTTCCTTTGATTGATTATAGTAATTAAATGTATTTACATAGTAACTTCCTACTGAAAAAAATCCCTGAATTTAATTCTCCAAACTCCTGAGAGACAAGGGACAGAAACAATATATTACCCTGAGTTTATATACCATTTTTAAAATTGTACTGATGAAAGGAAATTTTTCAAAAGATTTATTTATTTATTTTAGAGAGAGAGTGCACATGAGCAAGTCCTAGGTGGGAGCAGAGGGGGAGGGAGAGGGACAAGCAGACTCCATACTGAACTGCACCTAAGCCCGATGTGGGGCTCTCAATATCATGACCCGGAGATCATGACCTGAGCCCAAATCAAGAGTCGGACACTTAACTAAATGAGCCACCCAGGCAGCCCTGGCAGAAAATTATCCAAGATGTATTAACTGGCATTAGTGCTTAATCTAGAATCTGTACCTCCTATTTCCCAAATTTGTGTTTCTATCCTTTGATTCTAAGCCCTTTAGTCTTTCAAAAGAAAAAAATATACACATACCAAAGGTCTCTCAACCTGGTTGACCATTAGAATCATCTGGGAGCTTTAGAAAAACAGAAATGCCCAGGTTTTTTTTTTTTTCTTAAAGATTTTTTATTTATTTATTTGACAGACAGAGATTATAAGTAGGCAGAGAAGAAATGCCTAGGTTTTATTCCAGACCCATTAACTGAAAACCTCTGAATGCGGAGTCTGATATTGGGCATTCTAAAGGCTTTCTAGGGGATTCTTATGTGCATCCATTGTTGAGAATCACTAGTAGAAAAGTAAACATCAGCTATATGATTTCAAAAGCACACATGTACCCTTTCCAATGTCAGCTTTTCTCCTCAAATGGTTTTGTTGAGTATATACTCCATATAAGGCACAGCACTAATTGTTAACTGCCATGGCATCCTTTTTGCAGTCCCCCCTTACCCTTTATTTGTATTTTTCTAGTTGTAGTTAATAGTCTACTTTTTTGTATAGTTATTTTTGTACTTATTCAAGCCATTTTTTAGAATATCCCTTTCTTGGGGTCCCTGCCTGGTTTAGTCGGAACAGTAAATGACTTTTGATCTCAGGGTAATGAGTTTGAGCCCCACGCTGGGTGGAGAGATTATTAAAAAAAATAAATAAATAAACTTTAAAATATCCCTTTCTTCAAGACAAGAACTATGACAGGGACCTTTTCATGGGAGTCCTCTGTTAAATGTTTCAGATGCCCACCCTTATCATTTCACCTTGGAATGGCCCTGTATTTCACCTTCCCAGCACTCATTCCTGCCACACACCTCTCCAATGACTATTACACCCATTTTCTGTTCCTATGTTCAGGCCTCATATCCACACAGTTTACTTTTGTTCTCAGAGAATTCCATTTACCACTTGTCTTCATTCTTTCAAATGTTTTACCTACCAAATATTACCTGAATGACCTTACAATTCTTCCTCTCCCTCCATGGCTCTTCCCTGGCTTCACCCTTTCCCACTTCCTACTACCTCTTTGCCCCATCCTCTCTTTCCATCACTTAACCATTTTTCTTCTAAATTCCCCGTAGGGGGTGTAAGTCCTATTTAAAAGTACCTAGACCACAAAATAAGGAAAAGAGTAGCAGTTGGTGGAAGAGGACCTGATCATTCCACGCTGGAGAGGCAGGGTGGAGGACAGACGAGGGACAGAGAATAAGGGCTATTGTCAAAATGCAATGGGGAAGAAGTAAGTCAAGAAGAATAGCCAGCAAGTTCATAGATCCAGCCAAGAGGAAACCATTTAGAGTTAGGAACAGATAGAGAAGAAACATAGGTAACAAAATGCCATGATCAGAGTCCATGAGCAAGAATGTTAGATGCATGTATTATTTACAGCTTCCCAGTTGCATTCCACACCTGTTTTTGTTGTACCCCGTCAGTCTTAAAGTGTTCATACCTGGATGGTTTCTGACTCTGCTGGCTATAAATCTTCCCCTGAGAGTTACTAGACTGGGGTTTTGTGGGGTGAAACAGGTGAAAATCCCTAGAAACCTATAGTCCTTACTGTAGATGGTAACCTGATGTGTTAGTTTTTATTTGTGGTTCCTATTAACAGGGCCAGGGTGGAAAATACCTGCCATGAAAGGTAATAGCAGGCGTTATGAGGGGAGGGCTGGACTAGGCATAAGTGTTGACTCAAAGTAGAAGCAGAGGTAATCCTAAGAGTAAATCAAAGTCGTTGTAAAGAGAAATTAAAAGTCCATGTCCAAAGGACAGCATCAAGCATGAGATCGGAGGGACAAGTATATACCCATAAACAGGAGGTGGGGCAAGGGATCAAGAGCCAAAGGCATTATAAATCTCTTCCCAAAACACAGTGCAATCCTGAAATAAATATTTGGTATTCTAAGCTGTGCACAATGTATCAGAGTAGGAATTCATTTACATTGAGGACTGGATCCATGTGCTAGGAGTAGCTGGCCAGTTTAAGGATACAGACAGGCTAATCTCTTCCAAAAGTTCCACCCACCGGAGAGGATAGACCTGGAGTCACCCATCTGGGTATTCTGACAGAAACGGAGTTGCCCTCTGGGCTGTGTATGAGCATCCTTGAGCATCCTGCAGTCTGGGCCCCTTCCACTGAGCCAGAGTTGGAACTATTCTTGGAGGTTGCATCTACATCAACCTCACCAATCACTTGTTTGGGGGCTCATATAAGATTGTTGGGGTGAGTCCCTAGGGTGTGTAATAGAGAAAAGGTGCTAAAATTTGAGGTAGGAAAGGAGGAATGGAGGAACTGAATGTGGGAGGCAACCAGAGCTATGGACTTTGTCATTACAAAGGGCCCAAACTCTCTGACAAGGACAGATGAGGACAGTGGGAGAAGGATAGCCAGGACTTTTCCTATCTGCCTCATTGCCCTTGCTATTTGGTACCTATTGACTATGGCCCTGTATTATAATGTCCCTTGTCAGGCTAGAGGATGTCCTATAGGTGTTTCTAAGCAGCCTGAGCTCAAACATAGGTTTGACCAGTAGCTGGGCTCCCAGAGGTTCCTGGAAGAGGTGACATTAAACAATAAATACCACAAAAGGGAGCATTCAGGGGAGAGGAGTTCAGAGAGCTATTATATATAAATGCAGAGGTTATTACTGATTACTGACTTATCTACTCATCTTTGCCACTATTAAGGTATACAAAGAGTGCTACCTTTCCAGCCTCCTCTGGAAATTATTGTCCTTAATAAATTCTGTAGCTCTTAAGAGGATCTGGGCAGTAGATCATGGTGACTTCCAAATGTCCCAGGAGAGTCACTAATACAGATGATATCTCAGAATCCATTGAGTCAAAAGACATAAGGTCTTTGAGTACAGTTCTGCCCTGACCTCCCCTGAAAGAGAGGAGTGGGCGTTACAAGATCCACTCAGGGACCAGAGCCCTTCTCTCTCAGCAGCAATTTGATAAAGTTAAGTGACAGCTCTATCAAAAGCTCTTCCTTTGCCTTACTTCAACTATCCTCCAATCCTCAAAGGTAAGTAATCTCACCCTTGAGCAAACAAAGACACAGCATGATTATGTAACTTGTCCAGAGTCATACAGCTAGGAGCAGAAGACCTAGAACCTGAACCCATATTTTGCCTTAGCTCAAAGTCTATGATCATACCAACTAAGTTAGCACTCCCTAAGGTAAAAATAAGGAACACTGTCAGAGGACCAAAAAAGCACAGGTGAACGCCATGTCAATGAGACAATGGTTAGGACTTATTGATTTCAACACTAATTCCCACCATGGCCAAAGGGGAAGAGAAAGTGAGTACAAAATATGGTCACCTGGTTGTCCAGAAGAGCACTAGAGCCCAGCTATATGCTAGAAATCAATATAAATCCAATGCAGAGATCTTCATTAAGTAGGTCTTCCTGGGATTACCTGGAAAAAGATGTTTTAGTGGCTGTTGCTTCTTTGTTTTTATTTTTCATCAACAGCCAAACCTGCTTTTGGTAATGAAATGATGACTTTCTCAAAATGGCTATGCTTATACTCTCTCCAGGCTCATTCCAGGACCTAGAAGACATGAGAACACCAATAAATTTTTAAAATAATCACTTAAATGAGAGAACGAATTAGTTATTATATTATTTATATTATATATATTTATATTATATTATTAGTAGTTATTCTATAGTCTTTAAAATTAAAGATTCGAGAAATTTGGAAAATAGAGAAAATGAAAGCATATGTAATTCCAACTCTACCACCATCATTGTTACCGTTTCATACAACTTATATACATATTTTATATGCATATTTACAGACTTTGTAATAGTTGTGTGTGTATTTTGTACCCTTTTCAAACTTTTAATTCTAGTATAATTAATAACACACAGTGTTATATTAGTTTTAGGAATACAATAACAATATAGTAATTCAACAATTCTGTATATTACTCACTACTCATTAAGATAAGGGTAGTCTTTGGGACGCCTGGGTGGCTCAGTTGGTTGGACGACTGCCTTCAGCTCAGGTCATGATCCCGGAGACCCGGGAACAAGTCCCGCATCAGGCTCCCAGCTCCACGGGAAGTCTGCTTCTCCCTCTGACCTTCTCCTCGCTCATGCTCTCTCACTGCCTCTATCTCAAATAAATAAATAAAATCTTTAAAAAAAAAAAAAGATAAGGGTACTCTTTAATCCCCTTCACCTATTTCCCTCATCCCCTCCCCCCAGTAACCATCAGTTTGTTCTACTATATTTAAGAGTCTGTTTTTTGGTTTGTCTCTTTTGTTTGTTTGTTTATTTGTTTTGTTTCTTAAATTCCACGTGTGAGTGAAATTATATGGCCTTTGTCTTTCTCTGATTTATTTCACTTAGCATTATATCCTCTAGATCCATCCTGTTTTTGCAAATGGCAAGACCTCATTCTTTTTTATGGCTTAGTAATATTCCATTGTGTGAATACACCACGTATTTATTGGTTCATTCATCAATTGGCACTTGGGTAGCTTCTATAATTGGCTACTACAAATAACACTGCAATAAACACAGGGGTACAAATATCTTTTCAAATTGGCATTTTTTATATTATTTGGGTAAATACCTAGTAGTGGAATTACTGGCTCATATGGTAATTCTATTTTTAATTTTTTGAGGAACATCCATACTGCTTCTCATAGCGGCAACACCAGTTTGCATTGCCAGTATCCTGCTTTTTTTCCCCTTACTAGTACATCATAGGAACTTCTATATTTTGATTAATAGCTTTAACAGTTTATTTATTAGCTACATAACATTTCATGAAGTGGGCTACAGCCAAAATTTACTTAAATCATTCCCCTGCTGTTGGATATTTAGGTCATTGCAAGTTTTTGTGGTTATAGACTATTCTGCAGTGAACATCTTTATGCAAATAGCATTTTACTGGCATAAAGTATTAAGATTCTTAACTTCTTATATTCACTACCGCTCTAGGCCTGATCTTAAGCATCACATCTCCGTAGTAACAGATTAACATGCTAGCCAGTCTCCCTTGCTTCCAATCGGTCCTGCAGAACACTAAGAGATTAATTATCCTAATATACCACTTTCATCATGTCATTTTCCTACTTAAGATATCCTTATTTGCTTCCATGTGGTATGACTGGACTACTCTATTATAACCCTTATAGACCAAAATGTGAAGTGTGTTGAGCCCCCAAAGGCTAAAACAGCAGGAACCAGGACATAAACTGGAGCCAGTGGGACTAGATTCATGATACACCAACCCAGGAACAATAGTGGGTCCCTAAATGCATATTACAATGTCCACTGAAGCAAGAAAAATTTGGGTCCAGTTCAAGTTGGATCCACCTGGGAGTTCTTATCCAGTAAGGACACGGCATTGGTGGTCACAGAGGGGTGGTAACACACACAATCAAGCAGAACTGAAATCAAAGTTCAAGAGGAGTTTATCCAGGTTGAACGAGACTTAGAGTGGGATGAACAAGGTCAGATACCCAGGGGCAGAGGAGCCAACGTAATCTAGACAGGGGATCAGAACCCAGCCAAACTGGTCTTGCTTTGTGCTGTGGTTCCAGAACTACCAGATTACTAGAGTGCAAACAAGGAACCAGGGGAGAAGCCGAGTTGTATAAAGCAGGCCCATGTAAGGTACAGTAGGGAATTCTGTGCCTACAAGCAGCAGGCAGGCTTGTAAGTATTTGGGTTTGGGGGTTATCACTACACAAGATGTCTGATTGAGAGCAGCAGACTATATCTGGAACTAGTGCATCTGGGTTTTTAATGGACTACCCACGACTGAGAAGATCTATTTATTAAAAAGTCAACAAAGACTTAGCACCCCCTATCACCACTGGTAGAAATGGACATCCAGAAAGAGCCTCAAACCAAAACTCAAGTGAAAACACATGCTCATGTATGGATAATTAGATGAATATGTATGGTACAATCCACCACTCTTTTAGCCTGAGGGCATTATCATTGTTAAAAAGATATGAAATGCCCTGCCAACTTCACATAAACAATATTTCAATGTAAATTCTCTATTTTTCCACAAATTGAGAATTAGCTAGAAGCTAATATGGGTTGAAGGGAAAAGGAGGCAAGAGGAATTCAGAGCCGGCAGTAGACTATTAGACATTGCCTTAGTCAGTGTTCTCCAGAGAAACAGAACCAACAGTCTGTATGAATACACAAAGAGATTGATTTTAAGGAATTGGCTCATGCAGTTGTGGAGACTGACAAGGCCAAAATCCGCAGGGCAGACCAGCAGGCTGGCACCCAGGAAGAGTTGATGTTGCTGGTTTGGGTTTTCTTTTTAAGATTTTATTTATTTATTTTGAGAGAGCGAGAGAGAACACGAGTGGAGGGAGGGGCAGAGGCAGAGGGAGAGAGAGAACCTCAAGCAGACTCTATGCTGAGTGTGGAGTCCAACGCGGGGCTCAATCCCACAAGTGTGCGATTATGAGCTAAGCCAAAATCAAGCGTCAGATGCTCAACCAACTGAGCCACCCAGGCGCCCCAGTGTTTCAGTGTTGATGTAAAGGCAGCCTAGAGGTAGAATTTCTTCCTCTTCGGGAATCTCAGCCATTTTCTCTTAAGACCCTCATCTGATGGGGTACCTGGGTGGCTCAGCTGGTTGAGTGACTGCCTTTGGCTCAGTTCATGATCCCAGGGTTCTGAGATCAAGCCTCACATCGGGGTCCCTGCTCAGCGAAGAGCCTGCTTCTCCTCTCCCCCTGCTCATGCTTGCTCTCTCTCTCTCTCTGTCCAATAAATAAATAAAATCTTAAAAAAAAAAAAAAGACCCTCATCTGATTGGACGAGGCCCACAACATTACAAAGAGTAACTGTTTTACTCAAGACTCTACTAATTTAAATGCTAGTGTCATTGAACAAACTGCCTCTGAATATATTTGGCCAAACAACTGGGTGCCATAGCCTGGCCAATAGAAAATTAACCATCACAGCCACTGAAACAAATCCAGGTCACTCAACTCCTGAATATGTGAGACAGGTAAAGATAAATGTATCTTTTCCCAATTAGTTCAAGATTAAGGAACCAAACCCACATTTCTCATTCTTATGTTTAAGTACTTATCTCTCATGGATCCTGGATACAACCCTTCTCTTGGTGAGTCAGGTCAGCTCTGCCTCTTTCTTGTTCACTAGCATTCACCAGTAGATCACAGGCATTCCTGCTGCTGTGAATCCCAATTTCTCTGCCTATGCAGACCCCTCACTTCCTTCAAGAACAAGTTCACAACAATGCTCCTCTACCAAGATTCTGACTAAATCCAAAAGAAAAGATATAATGAGGCATCAAAAAAAAAAGCCAGAGAAGAATGAGAGCTGGAGCTAGATATTTTTCCTCTCTGCATATTAGCTAATCTGAAAGAAGACTAGCTATTTACACACATAAATACATTTGAGAGAGCCATTCTCCACCTAGTCATGATGCTCAAGAACACTGCAGCATCTCTTCAAGGTCAAGAACACTTATTTATAGCTGAGTCCTGCTTCCTTTAATTTTTTCAGTGTTGCATCATATATTTATTTGACTACAGCCAAATTAAGCACAGATAATACAGAGTTGATTTTTTGAGATAAAATTTATAAGCAGTTAAATGTATAGATCTTAAGTGTATGGTTAAATGAGTTTTGATTAACATACACACATGTGTAAACACAACTTCCATCACTACATAGACTTGGCTTTTTTTTTTTAAGATTTATTATTATTATTTATTTATTTGACAGAGAGAGAGATCACAAGTGGGCAGAGAGGCAGGTAGAGAGGGAGGGGGAAGCAGGCTCCCCACTCAGCAGAGAGCCCAGTGCTAGGCTTGATCCCAGGACCCTGAGATCATGACCTGAGCTGAAGGCAGAGGCTTAACCCACTGAGCCACCCAGGTGCCCCTGGACGTGGCTTTTTATAATTAGCCTCCTCTCTTTCTTTCTTTCTTTCTTTCTTTCTTTCTTTCTTCCTTCCTTCCTTCCTTCCTTCCTTCCTTTTTCTTTCTTTCTTTAAATTTCTTTCTTTCTTTTTTTTAAATAATAGACTGTGGCACTTGGCTGTCTCAGTCCATAGAACATGTGACTCTTGATCTTGGGGTCATGAGTTCAAACCCCATGCTGGGTAGAGTTTACATTAAAAAGAAGTATGTATACATATGTAAAATAATAGACTTTCTTTTTAGGGCAGTTTTAGATTTATAGAAAAATGAGTAGAAAGTACAGAGTTCCCAGATACCCCCTTTCCCCTCCACACTGTTTCCTCCATTGTTAACATTTGCATTAGTATAGTGCACTTGGCGGAACTGATGAGCCAATATTCATAGATTATGATTATCTAAAGTCCAAATTTATAATAGGGTTCATACTTTGTGTTGTACATTCTACAGGTTTTGAAAAGTGCATAATGACATACATACACCATTATAGTATCATATTTTCACTGTCTTAAGAATCCCTGTGCTCTACATAATCATTCATTCCTCCCACCTTCTGATCCCTAGAAACAACTGGTATTATTTTCTCCATAGTTTTGCCTTTCAAAGAATGTCACATACTCAGAATCATGCACTACGTAGGTTTTTCAGATTGGCTTCTTTCATTTTGCAAAATGCAGTTAACTTTCCCCCATGTCTTTTTGCGGCTTAATAGCTCATTACTTTTTCATCACTGAATAATATTCCACTGCCTGGATATATCAGAGTGTATTTATCCATCCACTTGCTGAAAGACATCTTGTTTGCTTCCAAGTTTTGGCAATTACGAACAAAGCTGCTATAAACCGTGTGCATATTTTTGTTTGTATGTTAAATTTTCAGCTCATTTGAGTAAATACCAAGGAGCATGATTGCTGGATCATATGGAAGGGGAGTATGTTAAGGCTTTATAAAAAATTCAAATCAAACAAAACCAAAAAGCAAAAAACAACTGTTTAATTGTCTTCCAAACTCACTGTATTATTTCATATTCCCACCACCACAGAGTTCCTGTTTCTCCACAAACTCAGTAGCATTTAGTGTTCTCAGTGTTTTGGATTTTGGCCATTCTAATAGATGTATAGCAATGTATAGTGGTATCTTGTTGTTTTTATTTGCAATTCCTTTTGATATACGATATTAAACACCTCTTCATATAATTATTGGCCATTTGTGTATCTTCTTTGGTAATGTGACTATTCAGATCTTTTGTCCATTAAAAGAATTTTGCTGCTGAGGCACCTGGGTGGCTTAGTCATTAAGTGTTTGCCTTTGGCTCAGGTCATGATCCCAGGATCCTGGGATTGAGTCCCACATCTGGCTCCCGGGAGCCTACCTCTCCCTCTCCCACTCCTCCTGCTTGTGTTCCCTGTCTCACTGTGTCTCTCTCTGTCAAATAAATAAATAAAATCTTTTTTAAAAATTGAGCTGTTTTCTTATTGAGTTTTAAGAGTTCTTTACATATTTAGATATCAGTCCTTTATCAGATATGTATTTTGCAAAGATTTTTCCTCTCAATTTCTGGCTTATTTCATTCTTTGAACAGTGTCTATTGCAGAGAAGTTTATTTTTTTTTATTTTAATGAAGTCCAGTTTATCAATTTTTTTCTTTCATGGATCGTGTTTTTGGTGCTTTATCTGAAAAATCACCACCAAAACCAGTCACTTAGATTTTCTATTTTATCTTCTAGGAGTTCTATATATTTCAGTTGATAATTCATTTTGAGTTAGTTTTTTGTGAAAAATGTATCAATTCACTTTTTTTGCATGTGAGTATCCAATTGTTCAAGCACCATTTGGTGAAAAGACTTATTTATCCATTAAATTGCCTTTTGCTCCTTTGTCTAAAATGACTGTATTTGTGTGGATTTATGTCTGGGCTCTCTATTCTTGGATTAGGATTGCATTAAGTCTATACATTAAGTTGGAAAAAACTGACATCTTGACAAACTGTGTATTCCTATCCATGTGCATGGAATGAATATCTCTCCATTTATTTAGATCTTCTTTGATCTTTATTTCAATTTTGGTGCTAATGTATATATAATAGTATTATGTTTTAAATTTCAAATTCCACTTGCTTGTTGCTAGTGCATTAAAAGTCAATTGACTTTTATATATTAACCTTGTATCCTGCAACCTTGCTATGACCTAACTTTGTTTCAGGTGTTTTTTTGTTGTTGATTTTTTGAGATTTTCTACAGACAGTCATGTCGTCTGCAAACAAAGACTGTTTTACATCTTCCTTCCCAACCTGTTTATCTTTCCTCCCTTTTCTTGTCTTATTCCATTAGCTATGACTTCAAATATGATGTTGAATAGGAGTGGGAAGAGAGTACATTTCTGTCATGTTCCCAATCAAGTGGGAAAGTCCCTAGTTGCTCATCATTAAGAATGATGGTGAGTAGGCTTTTTAGTAGATATTCTTTATAAAGTTAAGGAAGTTCCCCTCCATTCCTAGTTTTTGAGAGTTTTTACCATGAACAAATGTTGGATTTTCTGCATCTATCAGTATGCTGGTGATTTTTCTTCTTTAGCCTGCTGACGTGATGGATTACATTAATTGATTTCAAATGTTGAACTAGCCTTGCATAACTGGAATAAATCCCACTTGGTTTTGGTGTATCATTTTTTTATTCATTGTTTGATTCAATCTGCTAATATTTTGTTGAGGAAGAATTGATTTTTGAGCACCAGTAAAACATATTTTACAATAATCCACGTGTTTGTGCAGGAAAAAAGGGTATTTTTACATTCTTTGTATAGTAGAATGATTAAATACTCATGTTATTGGGGCTATATATTCAAGAATATAAGGTAATAGGACTGGGTTAAAAAATGCTATCTAGCTATCTTTTGTATTTGTCCCCTCTCTCCATCTAAGGCATCTCTCTCCCATTGTGATACCCTCCCCTTCACTCTACCACTCCGAATCACACTACCTTTTAGGAAAGCTCAGAAGGATTTCCAATTTTTCATGGTAGATTAACCTAAGATCACATTAACAAAGTATTTTTACCTGCTCACTCCTGAAACCAAACAAAAATGACAGTAAAGAATTAAAAAATGCAAAACCACACACACACACCAAAAAAAAAAAAAAAAAAAAAAAAAAAAAAAAAAAAAAAAAAAAAAAAAAAAAAAAAAAAAAAAAAAAAAAAAAAAAAAAAAAAAAAGAAGGAAAGGGAAGGAAGTGACAGATAAGTATTATCAATGAAATTTTAGAAAATGGAAAATGGATGGTGGAGTGGCAATTTTCTTACCAAGACAGGAGAGAGGTTAAAAAAAAAGCAAAAACCCACAACCAGACTTGTTGGCAATAACATGCCAACAAGAAGCAATCCAATTTACCTAAAAGAACCCTGGGAAGGCCTGGACATTAGAGGTACCAAATAAGACAGAAGGTGGGAGTGAGAATGGGATTAAAGTTTCTATTAAAAAAAAAATCTCTCCAATCCTCCATAAACTCCATTACCAACCCACAGAAGGGTTAAGATATTTATTGTATTTTTGGAGAGGTTTAACCCTACACTCTGGCCATGGACACTAAACATTGTAGAGGGAGGCAATGAAGAAATGTCCCTGAAACATTTTTGCATGAAAGTCTGCATAGTGAATGATATCATGCGAAGTCCCTTTTCCCACTGGCATTTCCCAAGCTTATACCACCAACCACTACTGCATCACACCACCACCCCTCACCTACCCCTATCCTCCTAGAGAAAATGTGCAGATATTTGCATTTGATAGTTTACCAATAAAACAACTATGGGTCTGCCAATTAGCCTACAGTGAAGCCTACCAGACAATAATCCTATGCATACAACAGCCCTATTCATACACATTAAGCTTCTAATTATTAGTTTTTAATATCTTATTTCTGTAGGTAAAAGGACAGCCCATGATCACTAAGCAATTGAGGAACACCTTTAATGTTCTTTTTCAAGAATGATTTGAATAATTTAAGTCCTTTGTAATTCTACCAAAATACAATTGACTACTCAATTTCTACCAAAAAAAGCCTAGTGGGATTGAAATCAATTTGGGGAGAAGTTACACACTGGCAATATTGGCTCTTCCAATTCTTCAACTTGGTATCTATCTCCATTTCTTGAGACTTTTTAAAAAAATTTTTTTCTCAAAATTATTTTGTAGTTTCCAGGATAGGGGTCTTACATATCTTTTGCTAAATTCTTCCCAAATGTTGTAAATTTTGACATTACCGTAAATGGAATTTATGCTTTCATTTCCAAGGTGCTCAGTCGGTCAAGCGTTGACTCTTGATTTTTGCCTAGGTCATGATCTTGGGGTCATGGAATCAAGCCCCACATTGGCTCCTCACTCAGCTAGGAGTCTGCTTAGAACTCTCTCCCTCTTCCTCTGCCCCTCTTGTATGCACTCTCTCCCTGAAAACATCTTTTGTTTTCATTTCCAATTGTTTGCTGCTAGTATATAAAATTAAAATTGATTTTTGAGTAGCAAATTCACATATTGCAACCCTGCTAAATTCTCATCTTTTTTTTTTTTGTAGATTCCTTAGGATTGTCTATGTCAATAGTCTATAATTTAGATTAATTGATGCACCTCTGTAACCCACATTCCACCAAGATGTAGAACATCTACATACCCTCCAAATATCCCTAGTGTCCCTTCGCAGTTAATCCCACCAGAGGCAATAACTGTTCCAAGTTTTTGCATCATAAAGTAGTTCTGTCTCCTCTAAAACTCTCCATAAATGTAATCATACAGTATGTACTCCGTTTTGTTCACTCAGCATAATATCTATGAAATTCACCCATACTGTTACATGTATAAATAGTACATTTTGTTCACTGAGTAATATTACACTGTACAATTTTATCAAAAATTTAAAATCCATTTTCCTACTGAGAGATCTTTTGTTCCAGATTTTGGCTATTACGAAGAGAGCTGCTGCAAGTACTCTTGTCCAAGTATCTGTGTTGGCACACATTTTCATTTCTCTTGGGTATATACCTAGGAGTGGGATTGCTGGCTCAAAGGAAAGGATAACTTTATAAGAAACTACCAAACTTTTCCCAACATTTTATAATTTTACATTATACCAGCAATTTATGAGAGTACTGATTGCTTTGAACCCTCCTCTCAACATTTCTATCATCCTTTCTAATTAATTTTAACCATTCTAATGCTATCTTGTGGGTTTTGTTCCTAAGTGGGTATTTGTTTATTTTGTAAACAAGCTCAAACTTACAGAAAAGTTGCAGGTACAGTGCACAGTACTTTTCCTCCTAAGCCAGTTGAGAGAAATTACTAATATCATGTTCCTTACTCTCAAATACTTTAGTGTATACTTTTTAAAGGCAAGGGTATTCTCCTGCATAATCACAACACCATCATCAAAGTGAGGAAATTAACATTAATACATTACTTTTTAATTCTTCTACCCATTTAAGTTTCACCAGTTGTTCCAGTAACAATCTTAATAGCAAAAGGAGCCAGTCCAGGATAATACACTACATTTACTTGTCACGTTTCTTTTGTATCCTTCTCTCTGGAATAGTTCCTTGGTCCTTTCTTGATTTTCATGACCTTGACAATTCTGAAGATTACAAAACAGTTATTTTGTATAAGTCCTTCAGTTTGGGTTTCTCTGCTGTTTCCTCATGATTAGATGCAGCTTATGAATCTTTTTTTTTATTTTTTAATTTTTTTAAATTCATTTATTTGTCAGAGAGAGAGGGAGAGAGAGCGAGCGAGCACAGGCAGACAGAGTGGCAGGCAGAGGCAGAGGGAGAAGCAGGCTCCCTGCTGAGCAAGGGGCCCGATGTGGGACTTGATCCCAGGACGCTGGGATCATGACCTGAGCCGAAGGCAGCCGCTTAACCAACTGAGCCACCCAGGCGTCCCCAGCTTATGAATCTTTGACAGGAGTTATCACGGAAGTGATGTTTTGTGTGTTCTTCTCATTGTGTTCTAGCAGGTGGTTCTGATTTGTTTGTCCCATTACTAGGGATGTTGTCGTGGCTCATTTGATTAAGATCTGGTGTCTGGCAGGCTTTTCCCACTTTCCCACTCTCAACTTACTTTTCCCCTCTGTTATCAATAAGTGGTTCACGAGGAGGTAAAGACTGTGCAGATATCTGTTCCTTCACCTAAATTTCAATTTACTCACATATTTACTCAGAGCAACTGTGGACTCATGGATCTTTGTATTATTCAACAGCTTACAATTTGTTACTATTATTTATTTTGAAATCACAGTGTTCCGTATTTCACCGGTGGGAAGCCCAGTCAAGCTGGATTCTATGGCCCTTGACAGATCTCCATCATTCCTCAGGGACTTCCTTACTTTGGGGCACAGAATGTTCCAGGCTCATTTTGTACATTCCCTATCCCAATCCTCAAATCAGTCATTTCTCAATAAAAAGCTTTGGTTCTTTTACACTGAGAAACATTTTCAGAAATCAAGACTGGGCCTCTAAATACGCTCATAGCTGATGTTTTCAAACCTTGTCGGTGGTCACAGCTGTAAATAATATACTTGTATCTATGGATATCTATGGATACCCACATACACATACATATATTATATCCATATTTGTGTATTTACTTATATAAGTAAATTCCAACACCACTAGTTCATTCTACTTTTCTACATTGATAACTCCCTTCTCTGATGATAAGAAACCTAGCTCCCATGATCGTTACTATACATTAATAAGGCATTCAGTTTGTTTTCTGTTTGTCCACTTCATTTTTTTCCCTTTCTTATTTCCTTCTTTTGGGTTGTTGGAATACTTTAGAGTATTCCATTTTGATTTCTTTGTTGGCTTTTTAGCTATATATCTTCCATTATTTTTAGTAGTTACTCCAAGGACTTCAATATACATCTTTATATTACCACAATCTACTTGGAGTTTATATTGTACTACTTCACATAAAATATAGCAACCTTTTAATAATCATAGTTTTATTTACCACTCTCCCAACTTGGTGAGATTTTTGTCATATCTATTATATGTACTTATGTTATAAAAACCATAATACTATGTTATAAGCTGCATTATGCAACCCTATGCTTTTTCAAGAAATTAAGAAAATGGGTATAAGGGGCCCCTGGCTGGTTCAGTTGGTGGAGCATGTAACTCTTGACCTTGGAGTTATGAGTTCAAGCCCCACTTTGGGTATAAAGATTACTTAAAAATAAAATCTTAAAAGAAAAGAAAATGTGTATATTTTCTCATGTTTACCTCTAAATTTACCATTTCCTGTGCTCTTTATTTCTTCTGTTGAATCCAAGATAACATCCGGTGTCATTTACCTCCCACTTAAGAATTCCCTTAAGTATTTCTTATAGCACAACACACCGATCCTTAGCTTTTGTCCATCTGAAAATATCTATTTTTTTCTTCATTTTTGAAAGATAATTTTGTAGCATATAGAAGCTGGGTTAACAGCTGTACTTATTTTAGTACTTAAAGGTGTTATCCAATAGTTGTCATGGGTTGGGTTTCCTAGGAGGTAGACTCTGAGGTGTAATTGAGCCAGCAGAATGTTTACCAAGGAGTCTCCTTGGTATCAAAACCTGTGGAAAGGAGAAGGAAGCAAGAGTAGTCAGAAGGAAAAATTGAGCTCTGATGCATGTCCTTTGGTAGCCTCAGCCAATGCCCCAGGGGAGATCTGGAGCAAGAATGGCCCTTCAGATTTGTCTTGCATTAGGCCAAGATGGTCAGGTCCCACACTGATCAACCACCGGCTGTAGGTATCCCAGGAAGAGGCTTGATCTTAAGTCAGTGCTCTACAGCTGAGTCAATCTCTCCTAACTGGGCTGAAAATGGAAGGTTGTCTGCTGACAGCACTCCTCTCAGCTGGGGCAACGGGTTTTTCCACTGATGTGATCTGGGTGTGTATCACAGACTTATAGTCTCCCCTGTTTCTCGTGAGAAGTCTGCCTTATTTGTATTATTGTTTTTCTCTAAGTAACATATAGGCCTTATTCTTCTCCTGGCTCCTTTTTCTTTATCTTTAGAATCCAACTGTTGGTCATGTGTCTAGTGTTGTTTTCTTTCTATTTATTTTGTTTGTGCTTCACTGACCTTGGATCCATTGGTGTTTTTACCAAATTGCTAAATTTTCAGCCATTGTTTCTTCAAATATTTTTTCTTCCCTATTCTCTTGGCTCCTAGTATTCTAATCATATGTATTAGACTGCTCGTATTTAAGAAACCAGAGCTCTTTGAAAAATCCATTCATATTTCTTCTATCTTTTCTCCCTTTTCTGAAATTTGAACAATTTACATTTGTTTATTTTCAAATTACTGATTCTTGGGCATTCCCTAATCTGCCACTAAGCATATCTAGTAAGTTTTTCATTTTAGTTTCTGTATTTTTCACCAAGAATTTTCATTTGAGTCTGCTGTAGATGGAATGTTTCTCTCCCTGCCATTCACATGTTGAAATCCTAACCCCCAGTGTGATGGTATTAGAGGAGGTGGGGCCTCTGAGAGGTAATGAGGTCATGAAGTGGAGTCTTCGTGAATGGTATTAGTGCCCTTGTACAAGAAGCCCCAGAGAGCTCCTTCTTTCTGCCATGCAAGGACACAGTGAGAAGATGGCCAACTCTGAACCAGTAAGCAGAATGTCATCAGAGACCAGACCTGCTGGCGCCTTGATCCTGGACTGCCCAACTTCCAGAAGTGTGAGAAATAAATATTTGTTATTTAAGCCACCCAGGCTATGGTGTTTTTGTTAGAGTAGCACAAACAGAGGAAAATGGACTTTTCATTCTATTTTGCTGATGTTTCTCCATCTGTTCATTCATTAAGACTATATTTTCCCATAAGTTCTCATATATAGTTATAATAGCTGCTTTAAAGTTTCTGTCTATAATGTACCACGTAAGGTTTGGTTTTCTTTGGTTGTTTTTTCCTTCTTGCATATGGGTCATATTTTCCCATTTCTTTACACATTTGGTTACTTTTATTGTATACAAGACATTAGAAATTATACATTGTAGAAATTCTGGATTCTGTTACATTGTTAAGAAGAGTGTGATTTTTGTTCTAGCAGGGAGTTAAATTGGCTGGACTCAAACTCCTAAGTCTGTCTCCTCTGTTCTGGGTGATAGCTGAAATCTCTGCTTAATTCATTCAGTTTCTAGTGGTTACTTTTTCTTTGTACTCTATGTGGTCTCTCCTACTGATGCATATTTCAGCAGCTGAACAAGAAATTCAGCAGAGTTTTTATGAAGATTTAGGGTTCACAAACTCTATGACCTCCTCCCTCCTAGGATATGCCCTCGCAGCTCCCCAGCTGCTCCTCCAGTCCTGAACTCTATACTCTTGACACCAGTATTCAGTAAGGTCTTCATTCTGAGCCACATAATGGACTGGTGAACAACTCTGAGCAAAAACTACAAACTCAAAAACCACACTGGTGTAATTCTAATCTTTTAAAGATAGACTCCTCAATATCTGCCTGTGTTTGGTCTCTGTCCAAAGCTTTGGTTGGTTTTTAACATTCCCATCCAGACTCTATCATTGTTATCTGTAGGAAGATCAGCTGGTTTTTAACCTTCCCATAGTTGGTTTTTAACATTCCCATCCAGACTCTATCATTGTTATCTGTAGGAAGATCAACTTGACCAAGCTACACTACCATTACTTGAAGTCAAATTTCCCCATATTACCATGGTGTTCAACACTGGAATCATACTTAAATCCTGATTTGTCTATATCAGTGTTGTAATTCATTTCCCTTGCATTGGTGCTATGTTTAGGAAAGGTCATAGATCAGTCTATAAAACCGGAGCTAGCTATAAAGGGCTTTAATACAGGGAATTGGTGGCTTATTCCCCCTCCCCCCCAAAAAAACCTTAAGAGAGTGATGGTTAGAGAAACTGCTACCAACCTTCTCAACCTGAAGTGTTGAAGCAGGTGGTTTTTAAAACTCACCTTGAAGTTTCCCCAGTTCTGGCTGCAACTGTCTGGAGAATAATGAGCTCTCCATTACTTTGGCTCAAGGTTGCCTCTTGTCAATACACTCTAGCCTGGGACCATACAACAAAGGGAAATCTAGCAAATGTAGCTCCTGGCTTCTCTTCAAAGGAAAGGAGACTTTAGAAGAGGTGGTGGTGATGCCAAGTTGACAATACTGAATCCAAACAAGGCATGTGACCCAAATTAGCCAAAGGCACAGGAGGGAAAGGGAGCTGCAGAGCTTCTGGAAAAAAAATTATTTGCTAATAAACTAAAAAAAAAACAAAAAAAAAAACAAAGAAAAATGAAAACAAAACAAAACAAAACAAACCCCAAAGACTCACAAGAAGAATGGTCCCTCTTCTTACAATGGATTTTTTCATATGATTCTTGGAGCAGAAGCATTGATCTTATGATCATGATGAGCCAGCTGAGATGGAAGCAAATATGGTGTCTGAAGCCTGTCCAGTCTGGACATCCTGTTGTGAGGATAAGTGTTATTATTTAAGATATCTTCAAATTGGTTTATTTTGTTACTTGCAGCAGATGCGGCACCTTATATAGATCCCAGAAGAAACCACTTAAAGGGGTGAAAGTGGTAGCCTTTAAGGAGTAAGACTTGGGGTAATGGGATGTGGTATGGTGCACGTTGGCTTTTAATCTATGTTTTGTGGCTAGTTAACACTGTAAAGAAGATATATGCACTACTTGGATAAAAACATTAATTATAAGAGACAATCTGACAACTCCTCTCCATCTCCACATCACAGTTTTCATGCTTAATGTTGATCTTAGCACAAATGAAAATGGCAGCTAAATGCAACAGTTCTTTCCTGCTTTTATTTCAGGTGATCATCAGTTTTGGTTGTCTGTTGAAGAGCTTCCTGAGTGAACCCTATCCTCATCCGCCTCAATCTACTGTCTGTCACCAAAATTATCATTCTGAAGGGCAAATATGATTACATCTCTCTCCTGCTTAAGACCCCTAATTGGCTTCATTTTGTCTCTACAAGATAAAATGCAAATTCCATAACAGGGCATCCAAGACTCTTCATGATCTGGCCCCTTGTATTCTCTAATGTGTACATTCTACCTATTTTGAAAATCTTGCTTTTCTCCACTCAGACATCCATTCTTTTGGAGTTTCTTTGGTTTGGAACACCCTTCCTAAATAATCCACTTTCAGCTACCTGTTCTGTGAAGATTTTTTCCTCCTCCAGTTCTCCTATGGTCTCTTGTTCAGATGTGTTGTAGATACCTATGGCCTCCTATCAGCACGAATTACATGACAGCTCAAAAACCAGCTACGAGAAAGTCTGAATGAAATCAGAAAATCTCTTAAAACTGAAATTTTTATGGTAACTCATTTGGTGATAAGATTTGAATTGAACTATTTATATTTATAATCTCAATTTATTCTACTTTGTAATTTTGCTGCAGAAATATTAATGGGTTTCACTGCAGAGTGAAGCCTCAGACCCCACAGGTAACAGTATGTAACACATAGTATACGTACCTCTACTCTATGCATCATTCCGAAAATGGCTACTGCAACGTATCTCATCCCACAAGTTCTTCTAGAACTTTACCACTTATCAAGAGGGGAGGTCTATTTTTACTCCCCCCCCCCCTTGAAAATGGGAGTGATTTTATGAATAAAAGTAGTAGAAGTGACACTGCTTGACTTCCAAGGCTAGGTCACAAAAGGTGATATGGCTTCTTCCTATTCTCCATTCCACTCTCAAAATGCTTGCCCTTGGAACTCAGCCACCATGTTGTGAGGAAGCTTAGCCATGTAGTGAGGCCATCTGTAGCTGTTCTAGCCCACAGCCTCAGCCAAGATCTCAATTACCAATCATCATCAATGACTGACCAGCATCAACGACCAACCAGCATCAACGACCAGACATGAGAATGAACTGACATCTTCAGATGATGCCTATCCTTGATACTCAAGTGCCCCCACCTATTGGCTGAGCAGAGCAAAGACAAGCTGACACCAAGCCTTGACCCAAACACAGATTCATGAGAAAGATACATGTTTTTGTTTTAAGGCACAAAATTTTAGGTAATGTTCTGCAGCCACAGTGATTGGAATCTCCTCCTATTACCTTGTAAAAATGTGAAATATTCTGAGTTCTAAAACCCATGAAAGGTTTCAGATAAGATCTGCATACTAAGACCACGTTTACATAACTATTTTTCTATAGAATTAGAAGTTCTTTGAGGACAAGAACCAAGTTTTCCTTCCTTTTTTAAGATCATGGGCTATCATGTTAACAACATTGAAATACATCGATTTATTAAAAAATACTTTTATAAGAAAAAAAAACACATTAATTTGGAGTGTAAGTCCTACCTCGTATGACCAAAATATAAGTTTATTTCTCTCATGTTCATGTCATATATACGTCATGTCACACATATACTTAACTACGTGAGGAAAGGGAATGAAGGTAGAGAGAAAATCCATAATGTCACAAAGACATGAATAGATAGGGTTGATTTGTTTTTTAGTGTTCCTGT